>PVKA01017503.1:0-45635 GCA_004027165.1 Ctenomys sociabilis
TTCCTATGTGGTCATTGAAGTCTTCTCAGGGTTTATCTTGTAGTCCTGTACATTATTCTGTAATTCCTTTGTCTGTGTCATCCATGTGGATGAGTCACGGCCAATGCTTGACCAGATTGCTCTCTGTGAGAGCCTGAGAGAAAGTTTTCTCTTCATGTGACTCTCCCCAGGCACACTATAGAACTTCAATCTCTTTCCTAGCCTTTCAAGGTCAGCGAAGACTCAGGACATAGGAGAACCTGTACTGCAATATCAGGTGAGCTCCAAATTTTCTGAGCAAGGAGATTGTGAGGCTGGAATTTGATCCTCAGTCTGTCTGATGCCAGAGTTCAGAAGCAGGACCAGCCACGCTACCCTGGCAAAGAAAGTAGGATGAATGCTATGTCTGCTATCATGCAAGGGACAAAAATACTGTGTTTGAGCCAGGAGCACTGGGTTGGAATTTCAGCTATCACCCTCTAACTGTGGAACCTGGTCCAAGTCAGGTAGCCTTTCCAATTCCTGATCCACAAAATTAGAAAGAAATGAATGAATTAAATAATGTAGCCACACACAATCTGCCTACCCTAATGTGTATCCAAAGAATAGCAGTTCTCAAAGGAGAGTGAGCTGCTTACCATAAACAGAGAAAGGAATACAGCAAAAAAATTACAGAAGCCCATGAGCTGTTGCCCTTTGACACAAGCAAATGCTAGCTGAAATGAATATGAGGCTTCCTCATTGGTTCTTGTAAAAGCACTACATGTGATAAAGACCAAGTGGTACTTTCCTAAACTAGTGGCAGGCCCTCAAGAAGACCATGACTCCTACAACAGGTGCTTAGTTTAGAGTGTGGGGTTGGCCTGCTTTCTTCCCTGGAATGCAAGACGGCTGCCTTGCTGCACTTCTAACAGCTGCTCCAACCTCCTAGTGCTGACACCTCACCCAGCCCCTTTCAGCTCTCTTGCATAGCTTCCTTCTTCCCGTCTCTACTTATTTTTTTCTCTACAAATCAACATGAAAACATTAGTCCACCTAAAATCAATACATCAGGAACTGAAATGTCTATTAAGCACCTACTGTGTGCCAGAGCAATTTAGAAAAGAGGAGGTGATACAACACATTCTGATAACCATGGAAAACTTGCATAAAAGGTCTTGTAAGAGACCACAAAGTGTAGGGCTGTCTGAACTGTTACAGGTTGTCTCTTTCCAACAGCATAAACAATTCTTCTCTTGCTTTTACGTAGTTTATATCTGGGATTGACCTGATCATTTTGCATGGCCTTTCTTTGGTCATTGGCATTCTCAAATTTCCTAAACTATAAATTAAATTCTTTCAAAGATTATGTCGTTGTTCTGCTTCACTTTAGGGGAGCAAATACCAGAGCACTCTCAAATTACTGTGGCTCTCCCCAAATATGGTTGTAGGTAGGGCCTTCTTAGTATCAACATAAATATATACAATTGAATCACTCTGGGCAGAACAATTTAACAAAGTGCATTCTGTCATACACACAATGTTCGGCTTCTTTGCTCTTGTAATGTTCTCGTTCTTTGGATAAACTCAAAACAGCAAACTCAAAATTTAATTAGAAGTGTTTAATCAAGAAAGGACTTTCTAATTGTGCTCAGACTTCAAACTGCACAGGACACAGCTTTGAGGAGGAGTGTGCTGTTTGGTAACAGCAGCAAGATGTGTTCCTGAGAATACATTTGTTCTATATTCAGCAAGCTTTATAAACAAAGCAAGAACAAGGCAGGAAAAAAAAATAAAAAATAATCTATTATGAAACAAGGTAAGCGCTAGCACTCAAAAACAGGGAGGGGGGCTGGGCATGTGCCTCCAGCTTGGCACTCTAAGCATGAACAAGGGGTCTCCTCACAGGTCTGGGTCAGCTCACTCTTTACAGCCACTCTTCAGGCACTGGAATGAACACAACCATGTATTATTGCTACCCTCAAAGTCATTCAAGATGCTTGCATCACCATTCCCAACCAAGCTCTATCTTCAATATCCTCCTAACCAAATTCTTCTTCTCTGCCTCTTTCCCTGACTTATTTGATATCTAGGCCCTGCTAAGCTTCTCGTTGCTGGGCGAAAGTCCATGGGTGCTGACACTTGCCTTGCGCAGCCTTTGTCCACCCCTCCATCACCCACCCAACTCTCATGGCAGTTCACCTCCGATGTGTGATGGTGTTATCCTCTTGAGAGCAGTAGCTGTATCTTTTCCAAATTTTAACACCCTAATGCATAACCAAAATTCCAGCCCAGGATAGAGGTTCAGTTATATGAAATTGAATGGCGTGCTACAGCACATTTTCCTACCCAAACATCCCTGAATATTTTCTTGTTCTCTGGTCCTTCAGAGAGAATAAAGACAGAACTTTTTTATTAACTTTATTGAGAAGGAAGTAGCAATGTTTTAAAACAGGTTAGTAGGATAGTTACAATAATTAATACATTGCATATTGTTGTCTTTGTAGTATTCAGAGGACAAGATGCAGACATGATATCTTGTCTAATCACTATTAGTTCAAAACATTCTTCTCATTGAACTAAGAGAAAGTATCTGTATATCTATGTTAACTGTTTTGTATATACAGATATATATAACCTGTATTAGGAAGCAGAGCACCACACTTGTCATTTTCCCATGGCTGGGACAAGATGCCTGACAGTGTAAAAGTGAAGCTTATTTTAGTTTAGTGGTGGGTCAGCTCTAGGGGTGATGCAGGAAAGGTGCATGTGCAACATTGACCAGGAGGCCTAAAAGAGGGGCAGGGATCTACGACAAGAGTGCACACTTCTAGGCCACACCCCACCTCCACCCTTGTGTCCCCATCTACCTGTTCTGTCCAGACCCACTCTCAACAGGAGACTTTACAAAGCTATTTTAGATTTAAAACTTAACTACAGGCCAATTGGAAATATATAACACTAGAGCACGTGGGCCTAAGAAAGCTGCTGCAGCCTTGGGGTGACTGCTGCCTGCAGATGTGCCCACACCACGTGCTCTGTGCATGAAGTACTCGAAGACAGCATCATCTGGATCTCTTGGCCACACCGGGAATTGCCACTCAGTGCAGTTTCCAGGCATTCTGATCTGATACGGACTGTGAGAAGTGTCTTGTTATATACTTTTCTGAAGAAAGGCTGCCAGAAGTAATACCCATGAATATGTGCAAGGCAGGGCAAAGAAGCAGTAGTAATCATAAACTCAAGCCCAATAGCCTGTCTAGACCAAGCAGGAGAGAGGGCAAGATGGTGCTGCTTTACTCTGCTTGCATGTGGCATTTTCCTTTGCAGTGTCTCCAACTTCCAACTAACACCAGCTCCCAAATATATTTAGATGCCAATAGTGGGATACAAATTGGGTTATGGAACCCCGAACATTGAATATCTAAGTAATCTTAGGAAAATCATTTTATCTCTATGGATCTCTTGTATTAGCTCTAACAATCTAAGATCCAATTGGGAAGTGCTATAACTCTCAGTTCTACTATTTCAACAGAAGCTTGGTCCTTTCTCAGTCACTCATTCCTACTATATCTTTCACCTTGATTTTTCTTTCATCTTTACCCCGTCAGTTCTCCACAGCACTCCAGAGCCTTTTGGGGTTGTGACTATCCAAAATGAACTCTATGCCCAGGTAGAATTCTCCTGGGAGCCCTCACCCTTTCTGGGACTCTTGAGATCAGTATTCAAAATGACAAAGCTATTTGGTGTGTTTTAAAGAATCAAGAATAAAAGAAATTCCTTGTGTCAAGGAGAAGGAGGAACAAAGACACCAGTTCAATAGTCAGGCCAGGTTTATTTAGGGCAAACCTGAGAAGGCCACCATATGAGGACCAAATGGCCCTGTCTCCCACAGATTCATAGGGTTGGGGTGTGAGCTAGAAGTAAGCAGTGTGGAAACTTCAGGAGAGAGAGCAAGACATGGCTTTGAGCACTGCCCTGGCCTCACAGTGCTGACCTAATTGCTTTACTTCCTCCTTCCTAATATCAAGGTACAGGGAATCCCAACCTGGAAACATACCACACACACACGTGCACACACATGCACACACACATGCATATGCACATGCACACACACACACACCTCATGGGCAAAAATATACATGATTAAATGATAGATTTCAATGAAACTTAAAATGTTTTATGGAAATAAAATGGGTTTTCATAGTCTGAGAACATAGATAAGACTATATTTTCAAAATTCCTGTTTTTATGTGTTACCTTATTGGGGGCACATTTACTTTTAAATACAATAAGTGTTCATTTGGTATCAAATAACTAAAGGAAGAAAAGAGAAGCACATCTACTCTGGGCACACAAGAATGTATTTTTAAAAGAAGGTATTTCCTTATTATGGCTTTCAATGTTGAAACAAATGAGGCTGGGACAAGTTCTGACATTTCTGGACATCCACTCAGAGACTCAACCATGTAAAAACTGCTTGTGTACGTTCCTCTACTTCATAGCCTCAAGAACTGTATTATCCACTCCATTTTAAATTTGGAAAAAATTAAAACTGAAACAAACATCCCCAAGCCAATACCTGTTTGACTTTAGAATCTCTGCTGACTTTCAAACATCACCACTCAGTGTGACCCCAGGAGGTTTCTCTCTCCTTCCTCCTCCTCTTGCTGTTGCTCCAGGCTGGCTATTTTTAGGTCTCAGTCAGGGTCTCTCCTAATCTGCATATCCCAAATAGGAAACTTTCACACCTTTCATTTTTGATAAAGTGCTGCAAGGGCTAAAGGCCTTTCTGATGAGCAGCATTTCTGTAAGGAACTAAATCCCTTTGGTGCTATTTCAACTCACTTTGTACTGCCAGGTGTAGAGCATTTATCTATTTATTCAGATCCAACTCAAACATATTTTCCAACTGTAGATCATACTGCTCTTTTTTTCATGAATGCTTTAATTAATATTATTTGCTTCAAAATAACATATGAACCTCAAAGCAATTCACATAGAAAGTCACATGTGGCGTTTCCCTAAGCACATGTAGAGTTTCCTTGGACTCAAGAGAAAGAGCATTTGATCTTATGGGACATCTCCATTCAAAGCTGAGTTAATTAGATCTTTCCTTTCCTCATCTATTCTTTCTTCTCTGCATATGCTTGTCTCCCATATTTCTGCAAATCTCCAGCTTTCATGCTGGAAAGTAGGGTTTTTTCCAACTTCTGTGTTTACACACCCTAGGTTGGATGGTGTATCTTAAACCAAGCTTCCTCTTGCCAAAGATGGAGCTCCGAGTGGCTCTCTGTAACATTCAGTTGCCTGTTTCTAGGTTGAGAAACTGGTCCAGAACCAACAGATTGAGGCAGAGACTGCTGGGTGCTACCCTGATATGCAGGGCAGGAGAGATGCTGCTAGTCCCTGGGGTGGAGCAGATAACCTAAAAGCGATCTCCACATGTAGTCTACACCACACATGCAGCCAGCTGCTCTAGTGACCTGCAGCTTCCTCTATCTGAAAACTCCTGCACCCACCTCCTCAGCTACCTCCTCAGGCCCTACGAGCACACCAATGCCAGCTGTCACAGTGGCAGCCCTCTCCATACCTACTTCTTCTTCCTCCAAATGCATATGTTCCTTGAATGTTGAATGCAAGTCTGATTCATCTTGGAATGCCCATAAAATTTAGTAGAATACTCAACAAATGATGGAGAAATAATCTGTCAGAAGAGATGCTTTTTCCTCTGTTAAAATTTATAGTTTTTAATTTTACATTCTAGCTTGCTCTTTTGCTTTCAAAGACAAGCTATCTTATCCCTTAACTATCTCTCTTGAGCTCAACCCTGAATACATCTCTTTTCTGTGAAGTTGAGGAGGCTTCATATGTATCAAAGTATTAACTGGATAATATGGCAGCACATTGGAACTAAGGAACTGAGGCAACATTGACAGAGAAACTACCTGTAAGGGGGCAGACAGTTTCAGACCCACAGGAGCACAGAGCGGCACCCTCACCCTGGGCTTGGTCTTTACTCTCTCATAAACATGCAAGGGTGGTGAGCTGTGGCCAGACCCAGTGAAAACTGCACGGGGGGGTGGGGGGGCGCCATATGACAGCACCTCTCAGAAGGTCAGACCAGGCTTCAGTGACCCACCTAGCACGAAGCCAGAAGGACAAATGGTCCTGCCTTGCTCTCCTCACTCCTGGTCACTGGCCAAAACATACTGGCTACCAACAAATAGGAGAACCCAAAGCGTGCAGGCACACTGCAACACACTCCCAGCTCAGCTTCCCTAGGCAGAAGAACTTGGCGTGGACGCATGGCAGAGCCAGACCCACTAACCAGGCCAAAGAAGAGCTGTGAGCACACCCCAATCAGGGGCTGGATTCTCAGGCACTTTTAGGACCGCATGTCCGTACTCCATCAGCCTGGCTGTCCCTTCTCCAAGTCAGAATTTTGTGTTAAAACTGTAAGAGACCAAGAACAAAAATGCCAGTGTTATGTATCTAGAGTCACCTGAGACAACTTCAGGTCAAACGTGGACTTTGGTAAACTGAGCACCAGCAGACCAGGGTAGATGCTCTGTGACCAAGACTTTCTTCCAGTGTGAACATACTGGACAAGTCCTCGTACCTGCTGGGCTTCAGCCTCTGCCCATCTATCCATCTGCCATGCCTCTCCCAACACTGTCATCCTATGCTTCTAACTTTTTGGTGGGCTCAGCATCTCAGCAACCTCCTCCCCCAGCCTCCTCACTGACTGCAGGACAGAAGAACGTGAGCGTCTTAGGATCGGGGAGTTGGCGTTCTCCACCTCTCCCCTGGCTCAGATGTGGTGGTTCACTTAATGACATGATTTTATTTCTTTATTTGACTTTTTATTTTTTATTTTGGTTCTTTGAAACCTTTCAGAATGAGCCCCAAAGGCAGGAGCAAACAAAATGAAAAAAAAAAAAAAAAAAGTAGCAGATTCATTGCAATGGGTCCATTTTTAAAGGCCTGATATAATTTTTCACAGCAACATTCTGACATGGATTTTGTTATAGCTTCCTTTAACCAACCAGAAAAATGAGACTCCAGTAAGTTCAAAAGACCAGGTTAGAGCCATGATTTAAGCTCCTGTCCTGCTGGGCCAGAACTCGCACTTCCTTCCACATTGCCCGACTTAGGCATTTTGGGCAAGCCCTTGGTTCTAAGCCCTTGTCTTTCCTGTCTGCCCTTCCCAGTGACCTTCATGAGACCTGCATCACTCCAGATCTGCTGCCCACTCCTGCCCACAGCATCCCTTGCACTGTCTGGGGCACCCCAGCTCTCCCTGCCCTGCTTGTCATCTGCAGTCAGACACTAGAAAAATGGCTGAGGAAGCTGCACTAGAAGGGAAGAACAGAGGAAGCATCCAGGGACGGAAGAGGCTGTGAAGAGGGTGGGGCTTCCTGAAAAGGAGCAATTTAAGAGTGGAGCCTGAGGAAGGCCTCCAGCAGAAAGCGCTGGCAGAAGGAATCTGCTAGATTCCTAGGAGCTCTGCAAGATTGCCCCTCTGCTACAGCCAGGTGCTCAGATGCAGGAGCAAGGCCAAGCTCCCGGGTCTAGCTGGCCCATGGGGTGGGTGGCTCCTGGCCAGAACTCTCAGCTCAAACACTTCTTGATTAATAGTAGCACACTCTGCTACTATTAAATGTCACTTGCTATGACACATATTAATGTAACCTAGGTATCATCTACTTTGATATACCCACATACAATGGGGTTCCCCACCCCCTTTATTTCTGGGAGCCCCTAGTTCAAGCACACCCTCGTACCCTTACAGAAGGCCATCAGTCTCCACATCTAAAGCTCTTTCTCATATTGGTGCTTCTCGTTCATGCTGCTCTCCACAAGGTTCCTGTGGAGACTCACCCTGCGTCAGCCCATCGCGAGGATAGCATCAGCCACTGCATGTGGAGACTGAAGCCCCCACCTTCCAGTACCAGGCTGAACACCCTCACTAGCAGCAGCTCCCCATCATCAGATGAGCTGCCTGGAAGGCCTGCTTGGCTCAGTCTCATCAGACTGTCCTAAGTAGCATCTGTCTGCTTTTGTGTCCACCTAAAAACCACATACAAAGATCCATTCTACTGCAAGTTACTGAAGAATTTAATGAGATGCTAGAAATTTTACAGAAAGAGAATATTTTTTGAGCTACATCCCCAGCCCCCTGATTATCTTTTATTTTGAGACAGTGTCTCACTAAACCACGAGTTGCCCATACTGGTCTCAAACTTGCAATCTCCTGCCTCAGGCTTTCAGAGTACTGGGATTATAGGCTTGTGCCACCACAGTCAGCTCCAAAAGTGGGACAGTTCTTGAGCTCTGGATTAAATATGAGCTTAATAAATATTTAATTATGCTCCAACTTTTGGCCAGTGTTATCCATGGGGATGCAAAAGTTAGAGAGCAGATTTCATTCTCTTCTCTGCATCAATGTATCCTGGCCATCCCTGGCCTCCTGTATGAATCATCTGTTCACAGTGTGCAGGGACAAGCCCAGCAAGAGAAGTGGGAAGATGTATTCACATTTGAACTTGCCTCTAAATGGCTCTCATGAGAAGAAACATGTTCCGCCAATTTGATGGCCTGCCCCTGCCATCATGACTTTGAGAATCATAATATCCCCCAAATCAAAAATCATTTTAACTTCAAGTTCTTCATCTGTAAATGGAAAATAATGCAAAACACAAGCCACAATGCACAGAACACAGCCCTACCTTGCTTGTGCCTTCCTTGTGCATTGAAGGAGATGAAATCATGTTTCAGGAGAGGCAGGGAATTCCTGAGCATGTGTGAGTTCTCCCTGCTAAATGTCACTGAGTGCGGCACACGTGTATGCAGCCTAGGCGTCTTCTGCTTTGGTAATGCCATGGCACTGCATCTGCATGATGTTGGGAGTGTAGCAGGTCCTTGTTGAGAGGCAGGAAAGCCTCCCTTGGTGCCCCAAGTTACTGCTCTTGCCTACAGTACTACCATTTTAGGTGACTTTCAGCATTTCAGAGATGGTGACTGTGGTCTTTCCTCACTGAAATGACCCAATAGATGCTGTCAATATTTGGTGTGATTGATCTGGGGCCATATTCAACTTTTGCCTTCTGCAGTGCGAAGCTCATGCACATCCATCAGAAGTAACAACAATGTATGACCTTTATCAACTAATAGTGACCTTCGCCCGAGTTACTGCACAGAAACCCATGCTGCGGGAAACAGGAAAGTGCAATCTCCTCTGACCCTTCTGGTGCCTGAACTCCTGCATCACATCATACAACAAGTCCTGCCTATACTACAACGGACCCCTCAAGGTATCATCTTCAAATCTTCAAAGAATATTAATATTTAAGTTTCTCTTAAATGCTTAAATTCATTGCAAGCTGCCTTTGTTACTGTACTGACAGCATGCTTGTGGAAGTCAATTATAGAGAAGAGGGGGTGGAAGCAGTTCTATCAGCCCACTCAGAAGTTAAAACATGTCAGGGGAAGGAGGGCTGGATTTGGACTCAGGAAGCTGCATTTTAATCTTAAGCAGGCTACTCTGCAGCTGAAGAGCTTCAACAAAGGGTTTGGCCTCTTGATGAATCTGTAATCAACATCTGTATAACAAGGTCATGGAAGTTAAATACAAACAGCATATGTGGTTGCCAGGCACAGTGATTGACACATAGCCAAAGATTCTGTACAATATGGTAGAGAAAGGAGGAGGAGAGGAGGAAGAGAAACAAGAGGAAGAGAAGGAGAAGGAGAAGTAGGAGGAGCGGGGAGGGGAAGGAGAAGGAGAAGGAGGGGGAAGAAGGGGAAGAAGGAAGGAGGAGGAGAAGGAGAAGGATAAGAGGAGGAGGAGGAAGAGAAGAGAAGGAGTAGGAGGGGGGCAGGAGGAGGGGAAGGGGAAGAAGGAGAAGGAGGAGGATAAGAGGAAGAGGAGGAGGGGGGAGGAGGGGAAGAGGAAGAAGAAGGAAGGAGAAGAGGAGGAGGGGGGAAAAAGGAGGAGGAAGAGGAAGTAGTGGATCAGCAGGAGTTCCTCATCAAGTACTGTTATTGACTGCTAACTTTGGAAAAAACACTCTATCTAGGCAGACCTAAGATTCAGATGAGAAAAAGGGCCAAATGTACCCTAAAATTCTGGACTAGGAAGGAAATAATTAACCCAAGATTAAAGAGCCAGCGTTTTACAGCAGAGATTTGAGTTCAGAACTGCCAAATTTCTCAGCAAATGGGGGGCAGGGGTCTGTCTCAGTAAAAAGCATCATGTGGAATGATAGCACAGTAATGACAGGAACTGTAGGATCAGACAGGCGCAAGAGTGAGTCTGAAGTCTGCCAATGGCCAGTATGTGATCTTGGGGATTCACCCAGGATGTCTGAACTTGCATCTCTTCATTCCCAACATCCACTTACTGAGATAGAAGAGAACTTTTAACATCATTGGAGATTACACACAGTGTTTTGCACCTTACTGGGTATATACCAAGCGTGATATCCTGGACTTCTGTAAGCAGTGCCTGCCGCACCCAGACACTGCTTACAGAAATCCAGGATATCACTATTTCCTATGGGGACTTTCTGTGACAGTCCTCATAGAAAATAGTGGAGCCACTGGGCACAAGAGAGGGTGATGGAGCAGCGAGTGCAGGCGGACGCTGAAGTAATCAGGGCTCTAGGACAACCTGGGAAGTCAGCCGGGAGGGGACAGTGGCACAGCAATCAGCCCCTAGAGGGGTAAATTAGCACGTGCAGGCCGGAAGGTCCTGGGCATTCAACCTCAGCAGATGTCCATATTGCAGGCAGAGGGAAGCAGCAACTGTGACCCAGGAGGGAAGCCAAAGGTCAGAGGCCCCTGGAAGAGCCCGAGTGGGAAACGGGACAGATGGTGGGAAGGGGAGGAATGAGCAGGAGCAGCAGCTGAGGCAGAGCAGCAGCGGTACAGGACCTGACCCAGGACTGCATCCCGTGTGGACAAGACCACTCGGTCACGTGGGCCAGTGCGCACTGTACGCGAGGGCCGACAGCTGAACAGCAGCTAGCAGGAGTAGACAGGGCCACCCCAGCGATGAGAGAACAGCCGTGTCAGCGTCACCGGCAGTGATCCCCAGCCCATGGCACCAGGAACAAGCAGTGGAAGCCAGAAGCAAGGGTGCTGGGATCAGCAACAGCTGCCCAGATGGGAAAACCGGACCGCGGGGGCAGACCTCACAAGGCGCCCCAGGGCACAGCTAGGAAAAGAGGTGACAAAGGGCAGGAGAGGCAGAGCTGCTGGGCTCAACCTGTTTCCAGGGCCAGACAAAGGGGGGCGAGTGGTTGCTCCCTTAGCCATTTCATGTCTTCATTAAATAATTATTTTTCTGGACATTGTTCTCAGCAATGGGAAGTACTATGATAAGAAGACGCGGGTCTCTGTCTCCACTTTCTTTTGGCAAAAGTACATGATAAACAGATGGAATTATTTCCTATGGGGAAAGTGCCAATTGTTTATTTTCATTTAAGCAGGGTGATCTGAGAAAGAAATAGGGGTATGGGATGGATGGTAGGAAACCTGCTTTAGGTAGGGCAGGCCACCTCCGTCATCTGAGAAGGTAATAGTTGAACTGAAACCTAAATAACAGCAAGAACTCTACACAGACCTGGAGGAGACACCTTTCGGTATGTATAGCAGCAGCTCCTTTTCCCCTAAATTCCCATAGGCAGTGTCAGAAGATGAAGCAGAAAATAGCAATTCAAGGGCACTTCTGCCCTTTTTTAGATTTCTTCCCAGACTAAAAATTGATTTGGAAACTTCATCCTTTGGCTCTCTGGTCATTTGTCATGTCTTGAGAGCCCACCATGGGCCAGGTTTGGTGCTAAGCACAGAGAAGATGGTATAATATAGACACTGATGCCTGACAACAGAATGACAAGCCAGTATGTAATACTTAATGTTGAGTCCACTTAGGTTAGTATTAAACTAAAGATTGTTTTTATAACAGCTAAGATATCCAAACAATACAAACACCCATTGACAGATGAATGGATAAAGAAAACATGATACATACATAAAACTGTATACTTTTTCTGCAGTACAATACAGTTAATGACACAGTTATACACTTAAAAGTTTGTGACGAGTGTAGCTCTCATTCATGTTAAGTACTTTTACCATGAAAACATCTTTTGAAGTTGTTGGCTATGTCAGTTATCTTTCTTTTGGTAGTGAGTTCATGTTTTCACATATGCCGAAATGAACATATCAAATGTGTACAGTTCTTTGTTTACCAATTATAATCCAATAAAGCTGTTTTTAAAAAATTAATCTTGGGAGAAGGTGCTATGTGTGCACATGCATATGTTATGTATAAGTATGTTTATCCAAATAAGTATCCACCTGGCTGCCTACGAATTCCCAAATGAAAAACAAATTCTATATTTAGCTGAAGCCAGCATGAAGTACATCTGGCTGCAGCAAAAGCTGCTTCCGCATATCATCCAATGTAAGGCTTGCTGAACTCTGAAAAGCAAAGCAAGATCTGAGATAGTTACCCTGCTGCAAGTTTCATAATGCGCTAAAAATAAAGAAGAGAAAAGCAATGATCTCAGCACAGTAATTGCAGATAGGTGAACAAATGGAGCAGACAGAAGCTGCAGGGCAACTTGGCAGCCCCCTGGGGAGGGACGAGCACGTGGGGACAGTGCCAGTGTGCCTCCAGCAGAGGTTGCCATCCAGCAAAACGTGAAAACTGGCTGCGCAGGTGTTTCTGATGTTGTGTACTCCACACTGCCGTGGGGTGTCCTTGGAGGTGGGGGGCCACGATGTGACAGGAGAAGGGAGACAAGCTGACAGGAAGGAGCATAAAGATCCCTTTTTTCCCCAAAGCTTCAAATATTTCCAATGATCTCTTAGCTAACATTTTTCCCGTGTCTGTTGTGTGTGCCAGTGGCAAGCAATGTCCAAGGAGGCATGAAAATGTGTTTTTGCTAGGGCTCAGCCAGGACTTCTGGGCTGTCTGCAGTGTTGTTTTATTTTAAGAAAGTGGCTGATTTTTAGCCGGGGAGAGTATTTTGAGCAGAGGTCTTAAAGTTACATCTTCGAGTGCCTTAGTCCCAGTGAGAGCACTGGGTCTTCCCTGGAGGTCTGGTGGTAGAAAGACCATTTGGCAATTGGTTCCTTGGCACCTTTGCCTCCCTATCTGCACAGTGAGGGTGCTGGAACCCAAAATCTCCACAGCTTGCTGGGATTCTGAAGAGGCCAAATTACAGTGGAAGCCACACAGGTCCAGGGCTGCGGGCCTGCAAACCATTCCTCCCTCACAAAGCTCTTGGCACAAGGCAGCAAAGAACAGGACTACATTTTTCTTAGCTTTTTATAGGGTGTTGATCCAAGGATCTGTTTTTACATTTGAATGCAGCAGTCAACTGTAGCATAATAGATTGCAGACCTTTGTGAAAAATCACTGGGAGGCTTCAGCAGAGGACTGTGGGCCGGCTGCAAAAACTGCACCGTCAGCAGGTTCTGCACCGGGCGCTGGTCCACACTTTCCCTCATTTTTAAAGGAGTCATTGACCTTCCACAGGCCTGCAGCAAACTCAGGGTGGGGGAAGGAAGCAAAATGCTGCCAGACATGGCTGGATTGGAAGAAACCACTTTCAGGGGGCTGGAAAGGACTTCCTTTAGTCTATTAACTGTCATGGAAATTCTGAGTGTGACTTAGAGGCCTTGTTGGCTCTAAGCCAGGTGGAAAGGTCTGGAAGAAAAGCAGAGATTCAGCTGCAGAGCAAGCAGGGTGGGAATGCAGCTGCCCTGGCACAGCCCCGAGAGGGGTGCAAGGAGTCCCAGTTCCTGCTGTGCAAAGACCAAGCCAGGCACAGTCCCTGTGTATTTGGACAGAGGTTACAGCCAGTGTCACTGTGCCAAGGGACTCGGGCCTAGGAGCATGAACATGCTAGAGTTTGCTGTAGAGTGGGAGAACAGAGCAAGCCTGCCACTTGCTCATCTGTTGATTCATCCACTCTGCAGTCCTTAAGACCTGTGTTTGAGATACACTATGCTCAGCACCAAGAATATAGACATGAAAAACAGTCTCTGCCTACTATTTTATACAAAGACAGTCTAGTAAAGGCAGCCCCATGCTAAAGTAGACCATGAAGAGCCACTATGGGAGGATTAGACATATCTGAGATCTTCTCAGCCAGATCCTCCCAGGGCACCTGGCTTCAATTTGGCAGTCATCACTGGATTTCCTGTTACTGCACTAAGAAGGGCTCATGCCACCAGACCACAGGCCTGCACAAGTGAGCTGGTGCCCTACCAGGTTCAGACATTGCTCCCATCAAATGCAATGGGTGCATGGGCTTCAATGTGTCTCTTCTCCCAGGAGAATTTGCATTTTAAAGAGAATTATCTGCTAAGGGCCAGGATTCCCTGCTGTAGGCAGTTAGAGAAGCAGGAAAGGTAGAGAGCATCAGAGAGGAAAGAGACTGCTTTCCTGGGAGCACAGATGCTGCTCTGGAAGGCAGACTGCCCACCCTGGGCTTTAGGCTGTTTTGGAACCAAAAGGGGATTGGAAACCATCTGGCGTGGTAGAGAAAGGAGAGCCTGTGGCAGGCAGCCCCCAAAGCCTCACGCTCCTGGCCGGCTCCTCCTGAGTGCTTCACAAGCACAAACTTGCCTTCTGTTAAGCTTTCAAGGAATCTAAGGAGGGGCTCAGGGTGTGTTTTTGTGTGTGTGCCCATATGTATCTGTCTCTTTGTGTGCATGTGTGTGTGCATGCGTGTGTGTGTGTGTGTGTGTGTGCATGTGTGTGTGTGTGTGTTCATGGCCCTAGGAGAAACAGCACATGGAGAAAGCATGTGAGATAAAGAGATCAGAGAAAAACGTGGAGTAAGCAAGGAGCAAGCCAGCTCTGGCAGTCTGAGCCCTGCGCTTTCTGTCCAGGGAAGATCACTGGTCTCAGGTGCCAAGTACCTACAGAGCTCAAGGGTGAGGGGTCCAGCTCCCTGAAGGATTGCAATTAATCACTGGGGTGTACACCAGCCGCTAGGGTAAAGGCAAGGCCATGCTAATGCTCTACCTGGTGTTTCTATTTTGGGAAAGCCTGAGATTTTGAGGCTGTTCAGATTCACATCACCACTTCCCCTCCCCCTCCAGCTCAAAGGAAACTTGAGAGTGAATCCTAGCAACTGCATTGTCATGTTTCGAACCTCACAGTTTTGTTCCTCTGACTTCTAGATCATGTTAACTCCAGCTCATCCAGTCTGGCAGAGACAAATTGAAACAACACATCAGAACGCTGCGCAGGCACTGCTCATGTTCACCGACATAGATACATTTTTCCAGCTGCTGTACATTTTTGTCATTACGTTAGAGTTGATAGACACAATTTTCATGTAAAAGAAATTTACTTTGTAAACATTTTAAAATCACTATTTTAAATATATTCTAATTTAGCCATCATCTGAAACGAAGTTCGGATTCATACTATCTGTGAAGCGAAGCTCTGCTAAGTGAATGAGGATGATAAACAAATGCCCCTCCACTTGGGTGAGCCTGACACTGTCCATTTGTGAAGCCACGCGACAGCCATCTCCATCTCTGGCTACTCACAAGTCACACTCATCTTTCCTTAAAAGTGATCTGCAGGGACGCTCTGGCTGTAGCGCTTCCTGAGCATCATTCTCCCTGCCGCACGATGGGAATTGCTCATGCACACTCCTTTGCAGGTGTTCTCCCAAAGCCAGGCTGGATAAGTGAAGCCAGCGAACAGCAAAGGTCTGGCTTTTTCATAATCTTGCTGCTAAACAGCTGAGTGGCTAGAGGGACAGGTGACTCTAGAGCACAGGACCTGCTGGATTTGTGTCTTTCCCTTCCTCCAATATAAGCCTTGATCTCCAGGGACTCCATAGAGCCTAGAGAAGAGGTCCAGTAGTCTCCAGAACTTCCCACTGCGACGGGCCTCCACCCTGCTGGAACACAGCTCAGCAGTGCCACCTGCCTTGGCGCTCCATGACAGCGCTGCCTGCCTGGCCCTCGCCTTTGCCCTGGCTTTGCAGGAAGTTGCTCTCTGGGACTCGATTCTGCCTTGGGCTCACCTCCTTGGGGTTTGGCAGCCAGGATTTGAGTCCACAGAAAGTCTGTTCACCTGTCCACTGTTGACTCAGCCCTGGGTCTCAACCAGCCATGTGAGGCCTCCATGGCTTGCTTCTTTGCAGCCCTTGCTCCCCAGTGCAGCACTGTCTCCCCAACACCCCTCCTTCCCAAGCCAGGATTGCTATGGACGAGCAAGACAAGACAGCCCCTCAGGAGTGCTCTCAGAAACACATCAACTCTGATGTAGGTAAACTCCCGCCAGCTGCTAAATATCTGGTGTCAAATCTCCATAGCTTTGGATATGGCACAGCTTTAGCTCCAAGAAATGTTATTAGCACTATTTAAGAAGACCTGTGCACTGCCACTTGGTTATGAAACTTCCACCCTGTAGTGAAGTGATGGGTGACTTTCTTAATCGAATCTTCCTTCATCCCCCATCTCTCCTCTTCCCTTTAAAATGACAATGCTGAGGATTTTATTTAACCAAAAGCACCCTATTCTCCCTCTACTTTTCTATTCATCTAGTGCTTCTTATAACCTAATGCCTCCTAAATTTTCAGTAAAAGTTCTTAAGTATTTTTATATTTTATTTATAAAATCAGAGCATTTAAAGATCCATAATGCTACCATTATGCATCTATTGTTTATAAAATATAAAAGAAGTATAACCTAAATTATATTTGGGGGTCCAAAGTATGATCCCCTTACTGTATGTGCCATTGTCACAGTTTTAGGTGATCTCCCAGACAGATCTCTTGGTAAAGGTTTGGGGTCTTCCCTTCCAGATTGCTTTGAGCTTACATAAATATTTGTAAATACTGTCACTCAAAATATCCAGGTTTCTTTGAATCCTCTTTACCTCTTACCACATGATAAGACTTGAAATTTCATCCTCAAAATTTATGTTGAAATTTGGGATCTCAGAGCTTTGATAACTGGAAGTAACACCTTTTTTATGAGCAAAATAGATTTATTGAGGGAAAGGAAGCTCCTGTCCAAGAGAAGGACAGGAGGGCGGCCCCCGAGTGGGTGGTCTCCCAGAAGTAACACTTTTAAAGAGGTAATTAGCTATAATAACAAAATCATTAGGGGGGACCCTTGCTTGGTGTGATGCCAGTCCTTATAAGAAGAAGACATGTAGGCCTTGGCATGCACAGAAGCAGAAAGGCCATGTTAAGACAGCCATGGACAAGCAAGCAGCAGGCTTCATAAGAAACCAATCCTTCGAACACCTGGATCCTAAAAGTGTCATCTTAAGAAGTGGGAGAAAACGAATGTCTGCCTTTCGGGACACCCCATCTGATGCTTGCCAGGCTGTGGTGGACCACCTGAGCAACTCTCCTTGAAAGAAAAGCGACTGTCTCCATTTTGACTGAGTCTGATCCTATTTCCTCATATTATTATGTACAGAGCTGGCTAGGACTTCTGTTTATCCTTCAATTGGCCTTAAGCAATGTGTATTGGTCTAGCTGAGGTGCTGGTGATAGTCTTTGAAGGTGGCATGCATGTTTCCCTGGTAAGCCTGCTGCTCCTTAACGTGAGCACCCTGCCGGGTGGAAACAGGATGGTAGAGCTAATGCTCTGCGCTGCCAGCTGGGATCGAGCCTGGAGACAGAGGCTATGACTTCCTGGGGCTTGAAAGACTACACCAAAGCTGAAGCCCTAGACTTCCCAAAACATTAAATACTATGTAATGCAGATTACTCTCTCTGCATATCCTCTCTGCATATGACAGAGGTAAATGTAGGCCCCACACCTAGTTCAGCTCACAGTAGTCACCTACTTCCCACAATTCTCGGTCCTCAAGCCACTCCCTCACTGAATAAAAACCAGGTGAAGCCCTGGGTCACTCTCTTGGTTCTGTAAAGCCATCTTTGTGGCTGGACCTAGAGCCCCTTGACTCCCCGATGATTAAAAATATAATTTAGTGTCCTCATTTTCGCCGTGGGCTGCATAGAAAGTGGTAGATTGGAATCAACTTGATGGGATTCCAATAACGTAACTTTAGGATTACAAATATTGGTTTCTTGGACTGAGACAAGGAGCAGGAAGTGTCTCCTACACCAGGCAACCCTGGATATTCTGCATAAGAACTTCCAGAAAATTATCTTGACTTTCCCCAATACCACTCTAAATCAGTGTCATTTACATTTTCTCGTGTCTGCCACCATTCTCAACCCACCATCATTTCAGGGTTTTCTTCATGAAAGTCCCCTATTCACTCATAATTGCAGTCAAACCATAAAAACCAGTTCCAGAGAGGTTAAAGGGAAAAAGAGTAATTGGAAATCTATTGAGAAGCTCAAAAAATGAATGAGGAGGCAGGAGAACAGCTTCAGGGAGAGCCCAGAAGCCAAGCAGCCTGGGGAAATTAGTCACAGTCAAATCACAGCAGAATATGAAGCAGGTCAGGCTGCCATCCTTCCCGAAAGACCCAGACACTTCTCTGCACAGGGCAACTGTGGCAACAGTCTGGACTTTGTCAGCACTCAATGTCACTATCTCTGTCACTACTGAAATAAATCTGCCTTTTTTCCAAGTCATTGTCTCACCAGAACTATAAGAGGTCTTAGGTGGAACATCCGTACCCATTTCTTACTGCCACAGAGGAGACAGGTGTGTTTGACCTCTTGGGAATATCCGCTTCTAGAGAGGGTGGGAGTTGGGGACAGTCCCCTCAAGCCCTGCAAGAGGGCAGATTTCTCAAACACACACATTAGGGCTCAGAAAACTGTCAACTGAAAACAACAACAGCCTGCATTTCATTTTCCACACAGCAGTCTGAGAAAAACTGGCCTTTAAAAGATAATTTAGGTCAGATTACTTCTATGCTTTACATTTTCCAGTGGCTTCCCAGCACCACTGGAGGATAATTCCAACCACACGACTCGAGACACCAGGTCCTCCATGGGAGATTTTCAGACTGGAAGCCATCTCCAGAGGCCCAAGCAGGATGAACACAGACCTTAAGGTCACACCTTGTTGTCATTGATGTCAACAGAGCTTAAGAACTGAGATGCTTTTGAAGCATGACTCATGCCCAAAGGTGCAGCATCGACATCTGGGTCCTGATGCTCCTGGGGGGCTCAGCTTAAATACTTTAGAACTCAATTTCAGCTAGCTAGTGTAAGTCCTTTTATAGTTCATTGCCTGTGAGCAGTGTACTCTTTTCAGGTCCAGGAGCTAATGACCACAGTGGTTCCCTGTACTGGAAACTATGACGTTCTCAAAATGCTTCTGTGAATACGCACGGTAGGCATTATTGTCTCGTGTTCACAGATAAGAAAACTCAGACTTTTAATCAAACGCACTTCGCAAGCACCCCAGGTTGGGGGGGTGCAAATGAAAACCTTCCTCTTTTAAACCCTGAATGTCCCTAGTCATCATCTAATGCACCAAGCTTTCTAAGTAATAAAGGTTTTATTGACAAGTGTTAGAAGGATCCTGTTTTGGTGAGGGGCACAATGAAGGGATCTGTGGTCCTGAATTAGTTTGGGGACATCTATTTCTGGGGATATTCCCATGCAGGGCCACTGAGGCTCAGGGCAAAGACACACTGGGCAGCCCTCTCTGTGCAGCTCCCCTTACCACAACCACCCTCTGGTCAGTAGAGTCCACTAACATGGTCACCAAGGACCACCAAAAGCAGAAGAATTTAAGAGGGGCTAACATACGAGGTGGGCCAAAGTTGCTGGCAACTGTTCAGGGCTGGTGTTTTATGCAACTGTTCTTCAACTGGCTGGACTGCCACATAAGTATCTCTTGGTTTTTTCCTGGAGACATTCATCCCACAGTAGGCATAGAGATTAGAAAGAGAAATTAGGAGAGGCACGCCAGAGCTGGTGGTGCTGCCCAACTGCCAAGGCTGCAGGAAGGAACTGTGCTAGGTCAGATCTTGCTGTGTTGGCAATTTACACTTTTGCAAAACACAAAACTAAAAAATAAGAGAGAGAAGTTACAGGTCCCCACCCTTCAGTTTGTTAGAGAGTCAATCCTCTGGCTGAGGCTCCTTCTCTTCAGTTCTGGGTTTGCTCCAAGGTGTTAGTCTACAGGCAGCCCTTGCTCCTGGGGCAGGGCATGGCCCCCCTTTCCTGCCCCTGCCTTCTATTCTACCAACATGACTGGTACATGTGGTCTCACGCAAGAACCCAAAATGCTTCACGACCAAATGCAAATCAGCAGGTGCAATTCTGCTTTGTAGTTTGTTCACACCTTTCATCCCAGAGTTTCAAAGCACAGTACAAATGTTAACTTGTCCTCAGACACCCCGGGAGAGGTAGGCAGGTAGCATATGTTATTATCATCTCCTGTTTTATAGAAACAAATCAGGCTCTGAGCCACGAACTCTCTTGCTCCAGGCCTCGCGATGAATAATTGTATGTCCTAGGGATCTATATCTAGCTATTAACTATATAATGTCACTGATGAAAGGCCACAAATAGCAACCCTTTAATTGATAACCATTTTCCCTCTTATTTGCTTGCTTGCTTTTTTTCTTTCTTTCTTTCTCTGGAGTTCAGAGTCTCTTGCAGCTTTATAAATGGGTAGGTCCTAAAAAGTGCTACAAGTACCAAGTATCTTTAAGTGTCCTCTTAACAGGAGTCTGAATTCAACCCTGTGCTACTTGTGTGCTTGGCACATGTTCTTCCCTAGGAAAACCATGTCTGACCTGGAGCAGATACTCAGCCAGAGCTTCTGCCCTTCCCTGCATGCTTCCTAGAAGTCCCTGGGTCAGAAGAACAGCCCCTCACTGTGGCTTAGATCATGTGCTGTGTTGCACTGTATGACTGCTTCCTCACCCAAGCCACACACAAGTGGTGAATGCCAGGCACCCGAGTGTAGCTTCCAGGGCTGTATGCCTGCTTCACCACTTAAGGGGAGAATCCAGTGGAGAAAAACATTAGTGAGTTTCAGTTGATGATTCGGCAAAGACAAGTCTGCAGGCTGGGAGCCATGGGCAGCATTTGAGGCAGGAAACCATGACCTCAGACTTGCGCCACAGCAAGAGGAAGAGCATGGATGAGCCCTTGAGCTGCTACAGGTCCTCACAATGCTGAGGTTCCATCTCCATGAAGCTTAGCTGTGCAATCTCTTCCTCAGCTGCTAGTCTTCAGAATGTGCCCAGCTAAGGGTCTCCTTTACACCCTGTGACTTACTTTCTGTATGCCTGAGTCAATTTAGTGTTGACCAAGGCATGTGCTCCTTGGGATCAAAGCTTTCAACACCAACAAGGATAATTATTTCCTAAGCTGTGTCTAGGGAGCTGATTGAGCTCAGTGAGTACAGTTGCTTCAGAGTGGGCTTTGTGTTAGCCATTGCAGCATCTGCCCACTAAACAATTACTGAAGGGCCATTTGATTTGATTGTTTAAAACTTTGATATAATGATTCAAACCTTAAAGCCTTGTCACTTAATTCTCTTAAGAACAGAATAACGTCAAATTTGCCATGTAAAAGCTCTGCTCAACCTCTAAGTAGCAGGCTAGTAAATACATGATTTTACTGGCCACACTGTCCCAGACCTCTTGAAATGCTGAGTATGGAGACCTAAGAAAGATTGTGGAACTTCTAATTACATCACCCAAATGGTGCAAATCAGCCTTATTCAGAAGAGAGGGAAGTTCAAGCAGACACGTGTGCTTAGGGCAGAAAACACAGCATGTATAAACCATCTTTGAGAAATGAGATAGTTGACACTGTGACCAATCAATCTTAGCTATTAAAAACCATCATCTCTACCAAATTAATTACCTATAAATGAAGAGTCGGCTGGCCCAAAGGCAGCTCTGCATGCATTCAGTTCTGCAGTCACATTAAGAAAAAAAAAAAAAAAAAAAAAACTAAGAACTAGAAAAGAGCGGAGCAAAGCCCAAAGAAAGGAAAATTGCTAAGTGTGCTGAGCACTTCCCTAAAGGCTGATGTCTCCCTCTTTGCCACCTGAAGAAGACCTGCCTGTGTGGAAAGGTTCAAATCTCAGCTCTCCGAATTATCCTGCCACCTGTTCTCTGAATTCACAGTTACTCATCTCTCAAACAGAGCTTGGGCAATGTAGCTGCTGCTCAGTCTTGTGGGTGTTGGCCCAGGGCTCTGGGCTGTGTCCATAAGTCAGAAACCAGGGAGTTCAGCTAAGACTCTAAAAGGACTAGTGCTGTGGAAAGGACTCATTGCAGGCATGGGCAGATGGAGCAAGAGGAGCAACTGACTCCTGTGTGGGGCGTGGAAGCAGTACCCGAGTGTGTCGCCCTCCCACTACGGACTGTTCCAGAAATGCCACAGACAGCGAAATCCCTGAAATAAAATGGCAGAGTGTCAGATGCAACCTATGCGTGTGTTCCTATAGACTTTAAGTTACCCCTGAATTATTTGTAACACGGGCAAACACTACGTGAAGGCTGCACATATAATTCTTACATTGCTTAGAGAGTAATGACAAGAGAAAAGACTGCACATGCTTTAGGGATGTAGGATTTTTAATCTTTTTGATCCATGGTTGGCTGCAGCTACAGATGTGGAACCAGTGGGGATAGGAGTGCCCCTATACGTAAGGAGCGGGGAAAAGCCACAAAGGCACGCGCAGAGCTCACCTCAAGTATGGCAGATCCAGGTTGAGGAGCTAGATCTTGCATGACTTGGAAAAAGGATAATCTTTTTAGTAAAGATCATAAAATAACAGTACTTCAAAAGGAAACACTAAAAAGGCCAAGCTTCCTTACATCTTTGGAAACTCTCTCCCCAGAAAGAGTTTTACTTTCTGACCCTGAATGACTCTGACCTCATCCCTCTTTCTCTTGCCTCTTGCTCCATTTCAGATTCCCTTGCCCCAAGAGGGTCTGGACCAAGCAGGTTCTATGAACAGTCTCCCTCACCTTCTGAACCACCCTTAGTGTCTGTTCTCCTGAGATTCTCCTGTGGCACAAGGAAGATTTTACTGGAACTATGGGGAAGGATGCAAAGTGGAGGCATGGATTTACACTGAAGATCACCCTCCTCCTGTTAGACCTGTCAGGATGGCTTGAGCTCCATTCTGAGCTCTGATCAGATGTCCACTCCCAGAGCTCCTACTGTGGATTGCTTTTCATCCCCTTGAAAGTCCTATGCTGATGCCCCAATCTGTGGTACCTGGAGAGGAGAGCATTTTGGAGATAGGGACTTTACAGAGGTGACCACATTAGGATGGACCCAACTACAACATAAGTGACATCTCCCGATCGAGGGCAACAGTAAAGACAGGCACACATGGAAGGTGCACCATGAGCACCTGAAAGCAGGGATCAGAGGGATCTTCCAGAAGCCAAGAAGTGCCACAGATCTGAAGCACACTACCAGAACCCAGCAGTCATGGACAGATTTTCCCATCAGCACCGAGAGGAGCTAATCCTATTAACATGCAGCTACAGCCTTGCAGTCTCCCAGACTGTGAGACGATAAATTCCTGTTGAGTACACCAACTTTGTTACAGCAAAATAGTAAATGAATACAATCATGTTGGCACAGCTCTTGCCAAAAAGTAAAACCAAAGTAATGGCCTCTTATTCATCATCAAGATATAAGACAACCAAAGGAGGAATTTCAAAGTGCTTTCCTTTGCATTATCTGTAAGGAACAACTCATAACTAGAGAACTTCTCTAAAACCTGAAGTTCAAAGTGTCTTCTATTAAAATTTGCCTAACCAGCCTACAGCTGATTTTGTTCAAGTCATCAGTCATCATATGAGATCATTTTTCAGGAGAAAATATTTAAAAAATTGTTCTCAAGTATACTTAGTTATTCTTCCATTCTTAGGCCTTCATCCAGGAAGGACAGCTTCATTCATGAAATTTCAGCATGTATTGAACACTTATTATTGTGCAGATGCTGGGTCAGGGGATGGAGAAAAAAGGTCACAAGACAAAGACAGTCTTCCAAGGAACTCTGGTCTGTTAAGAAAACATATCCTTTATGATATAGAGGGGAAATGCCACCCTGTGTTATACATACAGTGCTATGGAAGCAAAGCAAAGGGAAACCCATAGGGTGCAGCTTCAGAGGAGATGACAATTGAGGTGAGCTTTGAAGAATGAGTAAGAGTTTGCTGAACAGACCGAGAAGAGGAAAGGAGGGAGGGAGAGACAGAGAGAACACGGAAAGAAAAGAGATTAAAGAAATGGCCAGTTTGTGGCATATGGAAAAAATTAGCGTAGATGCAGCGCAGTGATTATACAGAGAATGGAATACAAAAGCAAGGATAGGCAGTATCACATGGCAGAATTAGTGAGCAGGTCAGGAAGGAGACCATAGGTCCAAGTTCTCTGCTTGGCCTCTCCTGTACTCTGACTGATGTGCCTCCCCAGCAGGCCTGAGCTGGGCCTCAGTGGAATCCGGGAAAGGCCCTGGACACTGTTCTGCTGGTGTCCTTAGTTCAGACCCGTGGATAGTGAAAAGGTAAGGACTGCAGGGCAGTGGAGGGCCTGGCAGTGGGCCCATCCAGGCCACAGTCCCAGTATCGCGTTGCCTCCCAGAGCCCCACCTGCAGGAGCTAGGTAACTGTACTCTATTGGTTCACTGAAGGGAAGTTAGTGTTTGCATTGTCTGATAAATCTTCCATGCCTGTACCTGGTAATGTGAGTGACTACATTGAAGATACCAATATACAATGTAATAACCATTATTAATTTCTTCATTTTGTTTTGAAATTCTATATCATTCTTATTATTTTATTGTCTTTATTTTTTGTTTTATTTGCTCAGCACCAGGAATTGAACTCAGGGTTTGCCAGGCAAGTGCTTATTCTATTGCGTTATCTTCCCAGCCCTTACTGTTGTCTTTAAATTTTTTTTAAATGCAAAAGAAATGCTGTGAGTCACAGAGCAGAGCTATACGCTCTGCCAGGGTTGAGGGTCATTCTACATGCTGACTGAATGCTGTGCCAAGTGAAGTAAGCTAGTCACTAGAGACAATCAGGGCATGATTTCACTTTTATAAGGTATCTAAAGTAGTCAGTTTCATAGACACAGAAAGTGGAATGGTGGATACTGGGGCAAGACTGGGGAGCGAGGGTGTTGGTTAATGGGAATAGAGTTCCAATCTTTCTTGAAAATTTGTAACATGCTGTTTACTTTTTATTAGTGCATCTTGCAGTACTTCGTGATTATCATGAGGATAAAGAGTCATCCTTAATCATTTATCTTAAAGAGTTCATACATATAGGACACATCTGAATGTCTCCTATCCCTTATCCCCTCCTTCGCTGCTCCTTCCGACTCTTGAGCCCCTTCTGTTTTGCAAAAGCTCTAGTTTCATGTTTTTCTTCAAATTTTTCCTATCCCCTTTCCTATCCTCCCTCCCTCTGTCTCTTGTTCTTCCATCCATTTGTGAAAATCTTCATATATATGTATATAATTTTAGGAACAGAGAAGTCTCACAAACTGCCATTAGTTGGAGACCAGGTGAAGCCAAAAGGAGAGTCCATTGAACCCCAAATCTGAGAAATAAGACAGTTGATGTTACAAATTTCAATCCTAGGACAAGAGAAAACTGATGTCTCCACTCAGGTGAGCAAACAGGGATGAATCTTCCCCTCCATCGGGGACAAGCTGGCACCCGCTCAGGCATATGAGGCAATCCCACTCAGCATCCCCACAGCTTCAGTGTGTTCGCCCTCCCTGAGTTCTCAGAAGCAGTACTCGATCCAGGTGCCCACAAGCCCTCTCAGGGCTGCTCAAGAGGACACAGAATTTCCCTCTGCACAGACGAGACAGTCTGGAGGCCTATTGCATAACGAGATGAATGCACTTAAAGTCCTGACATATGCTCATAAAACAGATTAAGATGGTGTTTTAAAAAAAATTTAATGGACACAGTTTCCTACCAATCATGTCCACAGATCTAAAATACTTTTCCCCCAAAATACTTTGTTGAATATATGCAAAAATAAATTTAAATTACTTTTTAAATACATGGTGCTGAAGGAAAGAAACTACTGAAACCTAATGTGCTGGAGGCAATGCTGAGGATGCAGTGAGCATGTGAGAGCGAGGTGAAGAGGCAGCTGGGTGACAGCAGGAGGACATCTGGGCCAGTGGGTGCCAGCCTTGTGGGAGACCCCAGACCTCTCTCAGAGCAGTTAGTAGTGTACCAGCTTCCTCTCCCATTGTCTAACTCCTAGGTCCAGGTGCCTGCCTGGTGTCTTTAGCACACGCCCAACTCATTAAACACGTCCACTAGCCAGTCCCCCTAGACTGTCAGACCATGACCAATTCTATTGCCCAAGCAAGACAAGTCCCACCTTCAGCATCAGCAGTGTCCTGCCTCCTGCTTGAGACACCCGAATCCAGGACAACTCATCTCCACTCAGAACCCAAGTTACAGTCAAGGAAATAACTATGCCAAGAAAAAATACGTGAGAAGACTGAAGAAACAAACGTCATTAGCTGGACTGCTTCTAATTGCAAATCATTCAAGGACCTGACTAGAATCGGTTTAAAGATGAGGAAATATATTATTATGCAATAAGAAATGGAAGTCAAGTCACCGGACAGGACAGGCTCTAGGTGGTTATACAGAAGCTCAGCATCAACATCGAGACACAGATGGCTTGTTCTCCACTCTGCTGTCAAGGATTGGCATCATCCTCAGGCCACAGCAGGATGAATGTACAGTTCTAGCCATCACCTGTGGGAGAAGGGCACCAGAGGAAGGGGAGCAGTTGTCTCTTCCACTCTGCATCTGATTGCAGGAAATTTTCTCCATTTCCTGTCTCATCCCACTGGCCAGTAAATGGAGCCACACATCTATGGCTAACTCATTCAATGCACGAAGAGTATTTGTGATACAATTGGCTGAGTCAGACTACTTGGAGAGACCAGGGTGCAGGGAAGACTGCAAACAGGCCCATAAAATAAGCACAGCTACTACATCAAAAGTTAGCTGTAGCACCTTGAGCGCAGAGTGCTAAGGCTTCCTCTGACACATGGTCACCTTTACCCTTAGCCTCACCTCAGTTGTGGTGTCATACGTTCCTAGCATTAAAATCACTCAGCTGGGAGAGATGAAGGGAAAGGGATTCTGTGGTCAAATCTGATTAGGAAATATGTACTTCTCATCCTTCTTGGAGATCCATGACTATCGTCGTTACGTTTATTATAAGCTCTGTAAAATCCTGCAGATTTCTTACTCTGTCATTTTCCCAAGTTAATCTGACCAGCTGTGTCTTTTGTCCCAAATGACTTAGATTGTCCATTACAATTAATGCTCCTCAATTGTTGAGAAAGGTATGGTCATTCTTGGAAATTGACAGTATTTTGCTCTTCCCTGAACCTTGAATCTTAGCTCAAACAATCTCTTCCTAAGAGCTTTGCACCTGACAGACCAGATCTCTCAGCCCATTGTGTTGTCATTGTCTAGTTTTTCATTTTTCTTCTGCACAATCTCTTTGAAGCTAGGAATGAGGTCTTAAATAGCTATGTGTCCACTTCCCAAGAACAGTGGCCAGCACAGAGGAAGGACTGAATATTTCTTGAAAGAATCCATGTCTTTGATATGATTTTGGTGAAAGGCAAGGGAATCAATTAAAGTGGTCCAAGACTGGCAGTACTGACTTCCACCTTTCTAGTCCACTCTGCTTATGTGGAAGTACAGAGGACCTCTGCAAGACTGCTGGGAAGCTAACTTTTTCCAGAAATGGGTCATACAAAGGAAGCGTTCATTAGAAAATGCATGTCTCCACCCTAAATCCTCCTTGTGGGTAGAGACAGGCTTGAAAACCTGTTCTGCCCCCAGATTGGGCCTGAGGAGCTGCCCTGTGATTCTCACATCACCTCTGTAAGTGGAAGACAACAATCCTCCATCGGGGCAGAGGTCATCGTCTGTAGAAGTCCCTGGTGCTTATTGGAAGCAAGCACCTTCCTGGGTCCAATGTGAGCTTATGAGTAGCCCAGCTAGAGTGACCCAGAGTTTCAGAAGTCCAGGCCTGACTAGAAAGGAAGACACAGGGCAGTTGTTTCCCTTCCCAGTACCGAGGGCAACAATGAACTCATGCAGGCTGGAAGGGCGCTGCTGAGGCAAGCGTGCTTGGTTGCCCAGCCTGGACTTATCCCCAATGACAGAAATGAGATTTAACTCAAGTATCACCTTCTTTCACAGCCGCTTAGCTCCAGATGTTAACTCTGGCTAATCTGCAAGCCAGGCACATCCACCCTGTTCCCTTGGTAAGGCTGTGTTTCAATATAAGCATGTAACCTAATGCTGACCCTTTCAACAGGAGGGTGAAATCTGTAAGGAGCCTCCCAGGCAAGTTTTCTTGTTTCTAACAAATGAAAAAGAAAAAGAAAATCATCCTTCCTCCTTCGGCCCCTGCTGGCACAGGACTAAGGACTGCGACAGAGGTGGCCATTTCGCATTTCATCACCTGTCTTTGGGTGAAGCCAATGCTAAGTCATGATCCATGAAGGGTCCAAGCAGAGAGAAGAAAGCAAGCCAGGCCTCTGAGGCCACTCCAACTGGGGCCACTCCAGACTCCTTACTGTACAAAAATCATGTGTGTCATTAGTTCACTTGTGGGGCATGTGTGTGTGATGTTTGTGGCCAGAAGTTTTTGATTACATAAGCTAACTGTACAGGATTCCAGAGCCAAGTTCGTGCATTGTGTCTGGTCACTTTTTCTCCCTGGTGTGGGCAGCGGACACCAGCGGCCAGGGTGAACTGCTGTGACTCTAGGGTGCTCTATCTCAGTGATGAAATCCTCAGGCACAGGATTCTGAGCCCTGCACAACACAAAAAGCAGTTCTTCTTGCCCAAGAGGAGTGGGATTAAAAAACTTAACTGTCCCTGTTCCTGTCAAGAAATAACAAAGCTTTCCCTGAATAGTAAACTAAAAGCTCTCACCTCTTAGGCTGACATAGGGCAGCATGTGGTCAATGGGGCCATGATGACACTGCCCTGGTTCATGTAACCTTAACTAGGTAAACTAGACTGAATCAGAGTCTGGTCAGGGCAAGCTGTGGATGAGAACGATGCATTTGGACTGAGCTTACAGCTGATATTATTTTGCTTGACTCCGTGGGCAGCTAATAAGCAGTAGAAACAATGATCTAGGCAAGTCACTCCTAAAGATGGATGGACACAGGTCTCCACTGGCTCCCTTGTATGTGCTGTAAAATCGTGACTAAAAGTCAGGGCCTCAGCTGCTGAGGAGTGAGATGCCTAACTGATTAGAGCCACTTGAGGCTGTCATGATGGAAGTGTCCAGAAGCTGTGCTAGCACCAGAGAACTCAATGACCCACTCTGCCTTTGGGGCTCTGGAGCTTCCACCTCAGCACTGGGTAGTCTCTCCCTCTTGTGCCTGTTTTCCACAGGAACTTCCATGTGCTGCCACCTGTGTCCCTCTCCCACAGATGCCAACTGTGAGGACATGCAGCTGCCTCAGCCCAGAAGCCCTAGTGCCACCTTAGCAAGATGTTCCCACTGGCATGAAAACCCCATGAGGGCAGGGGTCTTTCCTCCCACTGTATTTACTGACATATGCTACATGTGGGAAACCATATCTGACACACAGAGATATGTGTCAGATGAATACGAGATGAATAAATATGAGATGAATAAAATAATCCCTACAGGGAGACAGTGGCAAAATCTACCTCGTAAGAGTGAGAGAGAGTGCAAAAGCTTGGCTTTGTGTGACACGCAGGAAATAAATGATCGCTAGTATTAGTATTACTTTAATCTTTGTCTTTGCCCTACTAAACAAGTTGCTTGATCTACATAAACCAATAACTGGTATTTCAAGATCTATTTTAAAAAGTATTGACTGAGTGAAAGCCACATGCCCACGTGGCAGCACAGACAGAGATGTGGGAGATAATGCTACATACTGCAATAAGTGCTGTTATTTCCTTATCTGGTTATGAATGTCTGTTTTAGTTTTCACAAAATTAAAAACATTTTTAAATGTCAGGTCTCCTCCTACTACTACTCGTATCTTCTTATCTAATCACGGCCGACTCGATCTGTGCTCTCCCCCGTCTGATTCTTTCCGCTCCTCTCCTACCACATCCTGGTTGTCACCTGGCCCCACCGTTCTCTCTGAGTTGAGGCTCTGCCTCTCGCCTGACCTTCTCTCTGACTCTTCCGCTCAGACCTCTGTGTTCCTGCCAGCTGTTTCTCCCTGAAACCTCATGCTCTCCCAGTTACTGGATGAAGATGAAGCCTTGAGCGAAGTTTGCCACACAGCCCCAAAACACTGCTGTGGCACTTCCGTAATTCCTTCTCTCCTCGCCACAGCCTAGGACCACCGTTAACCCACAGGCCCAGCCTGCTCCTGATGCTGAACACCCATTGAAAGAATCATTCCATCTGCAGCAGGTTTTCCTTTTACCTCCAGCTTCACCAGTGGTTCTCAGTAGGAGAGATCTGACGATGTCCAAAACTATTTCAGGCCATCATAGTGCAGCACAGCATGCCATCTGCCACTAGGGAGTAGAGGCCGCAGTCACCGCTGAGCATCCTGCCATGCCCACAACAGCCCCCACAGCAAAGCCTGACCCACTACAAGTACTGCTGCAATCAAGTGTGAGAAATCCCAGCAAGTAAACCTCCCCCACTCTTCAGGGCTTGCTCAGGTGCCACAAGGCTTCCCCGCAAGGGTCTGCAGCACAGAGTTTCCCTTTAACTTTATCCCAGCCATGGCAGCCCCTCCAGCACCCTCTTGGCTTTCCAAAGCCATGGGCCCATTTGCTAGCTCTCTCTCCTTCTCTTCTGCCTGGAGGGAAGGCTTCAAATTCACTTACATCAAACCACAACCAGATAAGACAATCTCTGTTTGGTCACTGTAGCTCCAATGTTACTACCCAGGCCTAATATTTCCATCTATGTGAAATCTGTTTCACACTAACACTAAGCAAGTTTGTCTCTGCACACAAAACAAAGTCTCTTCATCCTTGACTCATGCACCAGGCATAGGACCCAGCCAGAGAGGGGAATCAGGTTGATATTCAGTAAATGTTGTCTCTTTTTAAAATTTTAATTTATTTATTTTCTTGCAACAGGGTCTCACTATGCAACTTGAACTCATAGTGATCCTCCTATCTCAGCCTCCCCAGCCCTGGGATTACAGGCATACACTACTACACCCAGTTTTAGTGGCTGTCATGGCATACCCAAGGTTCCAGGGCCTGCATGGTACTAGGGATATAACCAGGGTCCTTGTGTTTTCCAGGCAGATGTTTAGACTCCCAAGCTATGTTTACAGCCCAATGTTAAGTGTCTTTAAACAAATCGTAATGATCTGATCCCAGCTCCTGGAGAAAAAGGTTTTGACTGAGCTTTTGTTGCAATTTTTATCTGCTAAATCAATGTCAGTTGTGTGCTCCAAAGCAAAGCATGTGGAGGAAAGGAAGGGTCCTAATGGTCCAAATTCTCTTAGAGAATGCAGGACAACCCAGCCACCTCTGCTCCTACTCCGGTGAGTCCTACTACAGCATACCATCTCAGCCTCTTCCTTAACTCCCTGCTTTAGCCGAACCAGATGAATAGAATATTGTTCCAAGAAACCTCCCAAGGTGTCACTCATTTTTAAACTGAAAGCAGAATGTCGGATCCACTATCCAATCCATTTGGTAAATATGATGCTAAAAGCTGACACTTCAATGATGTCTTGTTACAGGACACTAATAGGACTACTGTCACCTAGGCAATGTCGGACTTTGAGCTGAATCAGAGACCCTGCATCAGCCCCGTCCTCATGCTACTGTCACCCAATGTGCTCCCGTCTTGGAGGTGCTATGCTGCATGCTGGCCTGTCGCCCTCCTCAGCCCCAGTCCTCAGCTGTGATGGCTCAGTAGACAGCATGTTCTCAGGAAGCCAGCGAGAGAAAGCCTGCTTGACTCCAATATGGAGCACTTCAAATCCATGGCATTCACCCTAAGTAAGCTATAAATGCTGTCCCAGGTCAGCTTGCACCAGGCTTGGTCCTTGGGCAAAGGGGCCCGGCCCAGGCTGGCTGAGCACTTCACAGATGGCAGGCAGCCTGGCTTAGATGTGCCTTTCCAGGCTTCCTGCTGGATGGCTTCCAAGTACAGATTTCCCTTCCTGGCTGAACCATTGCCCCACAGAAGTGCCTTGCCTTCCTGGATTCCAATTTGTCTAACCCTAAACAAGAAAAACCCTGGTCCTTCACTGACAGCATCTGATGAATGACTCTGAAGTCCTCTCCATGTCTGTCTTTCTGTACCGAGGGCACTTAGCCTGAGAATTCGGCTAAGACCCTGCTGTCTGCACCTAAGCTTGAGAGCCTTTCTTCCTTTGGAGCTCAGAGTCACTCTTGCTTTGGACTTTTCTCAGAGTCCAGAAACTATGCTGGGTTTTTTTCTTTTTCTTTTTACAACCAAGCTATCTTCAATCCTTGCTTTTATTCAGCTGTCCTTTCCTCAAAACCTTTTTCAAAAGGCGTATCAGACTTGGGTCCACCGTCCTCTGCCCAGCCCGGCCCTATTTGGCCTTGTTCTAGTCTCTACTATGTCCCTGGCAACCCAGGACCAGCACATTGCAAAATCGTCATGCTCCAGCTACATTTTCAGGTCACATCTTTACAATGGCCTTCATCTTCAGTAGGAGAGGACATTCATGTTTCATGCCAGTAGGGCCAAAGGTATTTGTCATGATCTAAGATAACTATGATAGTAGAATCAATTTTTCATTAGTTTTTTATTGATTCAAATAAAGATAACAAAGAGATTTTGTTCATTATTTCCAAGATGAAACCATCTCTGGCAAAGGAAGAAAGAACACTGCCCTTAGTACCTGAAGACGTGCTCAAATTCAACCCAGGACACTTTCTACTGTGTGATATCAGAAAGAAAGTTTAAATACCGCACAACTCAGTTCACCTACCCACAAAGCAGAAAAAGTGCACCAACTTTGACTGACGCAGTAGCTTTCAACAACCTGCTCTGCCTGCCAGCACCAGTTCTGGGTTTATTTGGTGGTGAATTAACCTGAGCCCATTGGGCTCTATGAGCCAAGAAGCATAAGAAAGAGACACCAGCTGGAGGGTTCCCTCTGTTGCTGACTCTTGGGTCACCAGGAGAGATTAGCACCTTCATCTCTGAAACATTCAGCTCCTTCACCTGTAAAATGAAGCCAATGCCCGGTCCCCTGCTCCTGTTCTGCTTATTCAGAACATTTTAAACTGAAATTGCTTTGTGAACTGAAACGCATCTTAAAGTGTTGTAAGGGTACATCTCCTCCGCAAGGAAGACTGGATTGGAATTTTAGCCAACCTCTTCTCTCTACCTCTCCCTAAGCTCCCTCCCCCACAACATACTTTCCATGGCCAATATATTCCCCAGGAGAAAATAAAAATAAAGAGCTCTTTTCTGGCTCCTGGAGCCAGATTCTAATTGCCCAGAGGAAGTTGGGTCTGGAATTAAACCTTGAGGCTCTCCAAGGCTTGTAGATGCTAAACCTTTCCAAAGTGACAGCTAAGCCCTCTACAGCCTCCTAGAGAAATTCAGTGGTGTTGAAGATTATTTACATTGTCTTTTTTGTCCAGTATTTGTGACAAATTAACATGCTTTTAATACAGGTTTTGTTCAGTGATATATTTAGGTCTAGTCCATCAGAACAGATGTTTCCCCTCTTCTCTGGAAGATGTTTGGTGTATACTTTTGGTCAGTTACACCCTCAATAGATCCCGGAGCTTCAGAAGGCTGAGCTTCACCCAGAAAGCTGAGCATGAGCACAATGTCAGCCCTGTCCCAGGGGACAAGCAGCTAGGGTTGAATAACATAGCATAACAATGCCTGCAAGAATGTTTTCTTCTGAGGAGAAAAACAAAACAAAAGCTTTCTCTCTAGGACTTCTCCCAGCCTCCAGACGCTGACCCAGCACTGCAAAGGGCAGCTCTCAGAAGGTTCTGGAACTGCCTAGGGAAGCAGCCTAACTTCTGCCCCTCCCTTATTGGGTCCAAGTCAGCAGAGCTCTAGATATCACTGGCATGTGCAGGAAGGGGTGGGAAGAAACAGGCATCACATTTTTTGTGATGACTCTGAATTCTTACTGTTTCATCTGGCTTTCAGATTTTATCAAAACAAGTTGTTTACCAAGATTAATGTGAAGTATAATAAAGGCCCCGGATATGTCTACCTGTAGGTACTGAGACTCAGTAATGCTCTCTGTTCAAATTACACAGTTTGCTTCTGTGGGGAAGCTCCAATGTGTTATTGTGAGCTGCTCTCTGTTGATTTAAAGCAAGATGACAAGGAAACAGATCAGTGAAAACCACAGATGTTATAAATTGCAATTTGGCCTCTGTAGATGAATGGAGAAGAAATGCTTTGATCTGTGATTCAGAGCTGAACAGCAGTATTTACAGAAAAACATATCTGCAGGGAAAAAGAGAGGGATGTGGAAGGGAGCCTTTGGGTGTTGAGAAAATGCTCTCAAATTCCAGATGACCTACCTAGATGCACAGGAGAGCTCAGGCCGAGAGCTTAGGATTTTCTTGCAATGCTATTAAGTCATTAGGGATGGAAAGTAACAATATTTATGCAATAGGACATCTGGCCTGACAAAACTCTGTTGCACCTAGCCCGATCTGCACCTGGCAATCCTGAACAGAGAGCCACAGGGAGGCAAAGGGCTCTGCTTGCAGGGTGTCCCCTTAAAGCACCTCTCTTCCAAGCCCTGTTCTTGTTAGATGTGTCGTGACACAGGGTTCCCTTGGGACAGTTGCTCCTCACCCTTCTCCCACCCACTCTGGGTGTTCTCAAGCACTCATCCTGAGGATCACATGCTGGCAGCTCCCCAACAGAACCAAGAGGTCCCCAGCTGTGGTCCTGCCTTTCACCGTCCAGTGTTCACTTTTACTGCACCCACCTCAAGCCCCCCATGGTTAGATCTAGAGAGCAGAGAATCACCCTTTCAATCTACTAAAGTATAAACTGAGGATTGAAGAGGGCACATTACATCTTCAAGGTCAACAGTTGACTGCTCTGCCTTTACTTGGGAAGTAATAGAACTTTATAACATGATGCACATAATGAAGCCCTCATGAAAGAAATGTCTGGGGAACATCCGTTGCTCTTCCCTCAGACTTCGTGTGATGTGTTCCTGTAGGAGCAATGGGTGCCAAGAGACTCTACCGGTATTCCCTTCCCTTGAAGTGAAAGGTTGCAGAAAAGTATAGTATTAAAAAAAAAAAAAAAGACAGAAAAGAAAAGCATAGAATCAGTTAGGTGTTATATGTGACCATATTGCTAACAATTGTTCAGTGCCGTGTGCTAGGCATTGCTGGTATATATTGAATTTTTCACAACTCCATTAGGAAGCACACACATTAATGGGAGTATTCTTATTTTGCACATAAGAGAACTGTGATTTAGAAGCAAGAAGTAACTTGGCCAAGCTCATACAACCACGGACAGAAGCAGGCCTTTAGCCCAAGCAGCTCCTTGCCAGTCTAGCCCCCCAGTTTCTTAACCTTTCCCAGTAGATCCAGTGGAGGAACACCTCCACCTCTGGCGCACAGGTTCTCCCTGCCCTCAGCACCTCCACCCAGCCCCCCTCCAGCTTTCTCCTCACCTTTCCCTCACCCTTTCTCCACACCCTCCCCTCACAGCAATCTCACAGCCATCTCTCCCTTCCCAGGCCTCTCCCTCTTGACTCTTCATTTCTTTCCTGACCTCCTTTGCAAGGTTGCTGGCTTTCATTTTCATCACAGTCTTTGCCTCCTCCTTCCCCTGAATTCTCACGCCTGGGCTCCCCATCGCTATCTCCTGTCTCTTCCCTCTACCACCCTAACACCCCATTCGAATCTTAGCTCTGGTGTACATTTCCTGGCCTTCCCATAGCTTTACCAACACAATGTTGCTGTGCAAACACACTGACCCTACTTCAGGCTCCAGGATGGATTCTTATTCTCTCTGGGAGCGGGAATGCAGAGTGAGGGGAACTCATGCCTAAGTATATATACTTTTAATTATCCCCTATTCATCCAGCAAATACTCATGGAGCAATTTCCTTTCGCCCAGCACCCTCCTGAGGACTTCTGCTGAAAAAGGCCTAGTGCCTGGCCTCAGTGTCTCTCATTCTAGAGCTATATCTGAAAACTAAGGGCAGTGCCACCTCCCTGCCATCACAGAATTGCTCTGTGCTTATTACCCCCACTCATGCCAAGCACCTTCCTTCATGCAGGGCAGCTTGGGGAACACAAACCAAACCGAGGCTGCATGCCAGGGCCTTACAGGAAGCTGCCAGGGAGGGCCTGTCCCACAGTGTACCCCTGAGAGGCTGTGGAAGGCTGGCTGCCAGCCCCCAAAGCTTCAGAAACAGACAAGCCAGAGCTCAGCCTGGAAGGACTAAGTGGCCAGTGCAGGAAAGAGGAGGCTGTGAGGAGTGGCAAGGGCCAAGAGAAGAAGACTGTTCTAAAAACACATGTGGACCCTGAGGTGCTAGGTGAGGCAGTCAAGGGGAGGACAGAATGAAAGGCTGAGTTTTCTGGAGCCCAAACTCTGGAGGCTTTTGTTCGCTGGGCCTGAGCCCGAAGGGTGCCAGTTCTTGGCTTATCCAAGCTGGGGTGCTATTGCTGCTTCTCAAATGTTCACAGGGCCTGAGACTGACTGTGTGGGCCTCACTTCCCTGTGTTAGCACCCAACTGTCCCTCAAGAATCCCTGTGTGGAGACAGTGACCTTGGCACTGCCTTGCCCCAGGACCATGGGAGAGGCCACAACCCACTGCACAGATCCCACCCATTCCTGAGGTGAAAGGCAACTTACTGCAGAAGGAGGAAATCTCAAGGCCCAAATGTTAGGCAAGTATTTAATTATGAGAGCACAGTTTAATTACTCAATCCAGCCTTACCTGACTTAATTTATAAATACAATTTACAGCTCCCTTGTTTCTTTCTCAAGCCATTTAGGTCATTAATAGTGCTGACTGTAAGAGCTCTTCAGTCCTTCCTCACTGGGCGCCAGGCCAGGGTGTACGAGGTGAGGCTGGGGGGGGGGGGTGGAGAGGAGGAGGCATGTGCCTGTGAAGAGCAGAGTTTTCCCACATGTGTGGACAGCAAAGCACGGGGCAGCCTCTGTTTTGTTATCATTTTTTTAATCCAGTAAAAAGTGTTCCCGCATGCCCTGTCACCTAGGCCCAGGGTAAACCACTTGTCCTTCTTCCATCCTCAAATTCTGACCCAGGCAGCCTTCCCTTCTCCCCACGAAGACCAGCTCTATGCAACAACCTACTAGGCCTTCGACCTAGGCCTCTCCTGGCATCACTTGTTCCTCCAGCCCCACATCCGTGGGGGCGCTGTGTGCAGGAGGTGGTGGCAGTGAAGTGAGAGCTCAGTGGGTAGAATCTGAGAACTCACAGTGCACCCTCACCTTGGTGCCCTCTATGTGCAGGACTTGCTGGCAGGAAATGGAGAGCCAGGTGAAGTAGAACCTGGTAACTTGCAGTGTGCCCTCACATCCTCCTGGCACTTGGCCAAACTTCTGCAAATGTTGCTTTCAATCTTCAGAGCAATGCTGGAAACAAGTTTTAGGTTTTTCTAAAACGTGGCTCTTGACTCCCGCTGCATGCTGGAGTCATCTGTGGAGTCTTGACACTCACACCCACCCTCTAACTTGTCTTACCCATGGTCTGGATATAGATCAGTCATCTGGATAGTAAAGAACAGACAGAGCTGAACAACAGCAGAAAACCTTATCTGGCCATGCTAATGTGCAGACCACTCTACAGGGCATTAGCACCACTAATGTAACTAACAGCCCCAGATTGCACCAACAGAGGTGGGAAGGTCAACAAGCTAGCCAACCGAGCCCTACTGGATGCTGGCCAGCCAAGTCCTACTGTGTGCTGACCTCAGTGCTTGATACTTTCACTGTCAAGATGGGATTGATGGCACATGCTGTCAGAAAGATCAGTTTCTAGCTCTGCTCTTCTCGAGCAGTCTCCTCACTCGTCTCTGCAGTGGTCATCCCAGTCTCTAATCCCACCAACAATGCAGAAGGGCTGCGTTTGGCTACCTGAAGCCCCACTAACATTTGTTATTATTTGATTCCTTGGCAATTGCCATTCTTTCCAGAGTAAGATGGAATCTCAGTGCTGTTTTAGTTTGCACTTCTCTAATGGCCAGTGATGTATTCCCCAATGGCAGTGTGTTTATTGACCATTCATACCTCTCCTGAGAAATGTCTACTCACTTAACTGTCTTTTTGACTGAATCTTTTGTTTTGGGAAGATGCTAATATTTGGAGTTCCTTATACATTTTAGATACTACTGCTCTAAGAGTAGCTGCTAAAAGGTTTCCCCACTCTATGCGTTGCCTCTTCACACTGCTGGTTGTTTAGTTTGCTGTGCAGAAACTTTCTGATTTGATATGATTTAATCCAGCTATTCCCCTTCTAAGTATATTTTTGAAACAGTGAAAGACATTACATTACAGTGATACACACACACCAACATTTGTAACAACACAATTGATAATAGCTGGATCTTAAATGTGGCTACTATGTCCATCAACAGATGATTACATAAAGAAATGTGGTGTTTATACACAGTGGAGTACTGTTTTGCCATGAAGAAGGATAACCTTGAGACATTTGCAGCAAGTGGGTGCACCTGGGGGCCATAGTGCTCAGTGAAACAGAGCAAACACACACGCTCAAATACTGCACAGTTTCTCTTTCCTGAAAAACTCAAAATATAAATGAAGCCCAAAATAAATGATAGATAATAGAAAGGAGGCTCATAGATTTTGTTCAAATGAGAAAGGGATCGAGATGGAGGGAGGGGAGGGAAATGGGATGATAAAGAAATTAAAACATGCTGTTACACAAACCAACCCCCCACAAGGAACATGATCATCGTGTCATCAAGCATGTACTAATGAAAAAGAGGAAAAGACAGGTGGCCCCTGAGATGAAATAACTTGTAGGCTTTTTCTCCTCAAGAGTTTGCGAGCTTCCAGAAGTGGTCAAGATGATGACCATCACTGCTAGGGAGAAGGAAGCCCATGGTCAACGTGCAGAGGTTAGAAAAGGTACAGAAGTTTACAGAAGAACAAGCAGCAGGGGCCTTGGAGCAGCAGCCGAATAAGGCAGAAAAGGTAGGGCAGGGCCAGCAGGAGGCGGCGGCTCACATAGCTCCATGTGAAGACTGTAGAGTGCCGATCACGTTCTGCATGACCATTAGAATGAAATGGGAATGAACGGGCTGCTTAGGGCCGAGCTGGAGCCTCTGCACTCCTGATGTCCCTGCTGGGAAGTATTGGCACAATGCCTTGAACAGGATCCAAGAAGTTTGAACTTTATTCTGTGGATGATAGGAAACCAGTGAAGACTTACACTCGATTGTGAGCACATCAAATTCGAGTGTTTTAAATTAGAGGCATACAGTTAGGAAGAGACTTTGAACCACTTGTTAAAATCCAACCAAGAGGCAGCCATCTACTGCAGAACAGAGGTGGACATGGAGCCCGATGTGGAGCGCTAGGACCCTGAGCACAGCTGGGAAGCTGCACGTGCAGGCCTGGGCAGACAGGGCTGGCTCCTGGAAGCCCTGTAGCTCCTTGTCCCAAGCCTCCAATGCTGCTGAAGAGGGATGATGGAGCTCGCCCTTCAGAAGTGCTGTGAGACAGCATGTGAAAGGGTATGATAGGGCCTGGCCCAGAGCCAGCACTTGGACACATCCACCTCCTACCTCCCTGACTGGTGCAGGTTCTGATGGTTCAGGTCGAATAATCAGGATAGTATTCATGGTTCTGATTTGTATTAGTTACATTTTCCTTTGTAAAATGTCTATTGTGCTCTGTGTGTGTGTGTGTGTGTGCGTGTGTGTGTTTTCTAGTTAGCCTCCTATACAGTCACCAGATATGAATTAGAGCAACCATTGTTATTAGACTTTTTCTGCACTGCCAGGCTTGAACCCAGGACCTCATTTGCTGGCAGGTGCTCTGCAGTGAGCAGCACCATCAGCCCATCACAGCCACTGTGAGTGTAGAAGGTGCTGCGTTAGGACCAATATATGAGCTGTAAATACAAGATTTTGTTTAACCTTCTGATCCTCAATGAATTGTCAAATCTTCCTGGGGCCTATTTGTGTATCGCCTTCATTTCGTGAATAGCTTATACATTTTTTTAAAATGTTGAAACAAACAGAAAAGACTGCAACAAATATCCTATATGTGACAAAGATGAAATACTTACTTTAGATTTTCAGGAAGCATTTGCCAATCCCTGCCTTATGATTTGGGTTCTTAAACTATGCCTACTTTATGGATAAGAAAATAGTTTTTGAAAACAAAGCGATGACACAAGGCCAGCTAATAAGTGGCAAAGTTCTGAGCTCCATCCCCAAGTGCTTGAACAGCAGCTTGGTTACCTGAAAGTAGGTTACAATTTCCCTTTTGCTTTACTGGAAACGCGAGCTGGACCCTTCCACGGCTTGTTCCTAAAGGACACAGCACCCTCCCAGGGTCCTGCTCTGCTGACTACATCCTATACTTGCTCCACCTTCCCTCTCTTCGAATTACCAAAGGAGGGAAGTTGTGGCCCAAAGGCTGCAATATCCATTTCCTCCCCTGGCTCCTCCACTCCCTGTGAAGTTTTCAAAGCTGCAGTGGGGGCAGGGCTGCAGGGGGACTGCTGAGAAGGGAGAGGAGGGAGGCATGCTGCTGGCTAGGAGTCTGGGCCCCAGCCAGGGGGAAGGGAAAGAAAGCAGCTTCCTTCCCAAAGAAAGCTGGTCTGATTTTCCCATCTGCACAGATCTGAGCGGCCTTCTGATGTGGGTTAGGGGCAAAGACATCTGACAGCCACCCTGCTTCCAACTCCAGCAGGTCCGGACTGAGAGGTCAGTGCTCACTGCTCCATCCCAGGAGAGGGCAAGTGAAGGCTCTGACCCTGAGAAGGAACAGATGCCCACAGTGCATGCTGCTGCTGGCCCAGCTGAGGCATGGGTGCCCTGCTTGGCAGACACACTGGGTCATGAAGAGTCGCACACGCCATCAGTGCGGGACCAATACTCGAGCACTCAGAGGCACCAACATGCTATTAGGCACCATAACTAGAAGGACCAGAACACAACTCCAGGCATTAGGCCAATCGACAGGAGTGGTCCTCAGAGCACCAACCTAGAAGAAAGGAGGGACGCATAAATGCTGTTCGCGATTATTGGGCTCCACACTGCCAGGGCTGAAATGGGTAAGTGAACGTGCCATTCAACACTGGCTGCCCCATGCTTCTTATGGCCACTTTTCAAAAAGAAAAGCTGACACTTGAGAGGAATTGATTCACTCAGAGGACTTTGAAAGGGCCTCCTGTAGGACCTTAGCACTTGAAATATGTGAGTGGGCTGTGTAGCTCCTGTCTCTGCCCTTGCGGAGCTCTTTTTCTAGTACAGGAATCTCAGACACCTTCAGGGGTATAGAGGGTTACAGCAACAGTATGCACAAAGGGCAAGGGAAGACATAACAGAGAGCCCACTCAGCCTGAGAAGCCAGGAAGCCCTCCCTTGGGACATGTGCCTGAAGCTGGCATCTGAGAGTGACTTAGAAGAGGGGTGTGAGGAGCACCAGGGTGGAATGAGGCACAGACCTTCACAGATATGGAAACACACATGCACACACACACACACACACACACACACACATGCATGCACACACGCACATGCACACGCACACACGAACGAATGCATACACACACACATACACACATGGGCTAGACTACAGAGTGATGGGTAGGGACTGGTATAAACCCAAGATCTGAACACTTGTGCAGCCTGAAGTCACCCTGGCCAGCCTCACAGAGCAAGCTAGGGGTGGGCTTCATTCTGAGAAGGCACTGCATGTCGTGGAGAAGGTGCACTGTAGAGAACCCCAGAAGGCGTGCTCGCACCAGCAACAAGCAGCTGACCACACGCAGGGTGGAGTCCGAAGCCCGAGGTCTTCCCACTCTAGCCAGAGCATTTGTCCAGTTAAATGAAAGAAAAGCCTGCAGGTCTGAGGCATAGTCAACTAGACTAGGCTCTGCCTATTCACTCACAGAAAGGAAGTCTGATGCTGTAGGAAAGCTCGAGAGCAGGAATTGGAATTCTTGGGTTCCTTTCCTAGTCTGGTAGCTGGGCTGAGTCTTTCAACCCCTACAAATCCAGTTTCTTTGTGCCCAGAAAGAAATGCTGGGTAAAGGGTTAATAGAGTTAGTTGCAACTCTCAGAGCCCCAAAGTGTGTCACAACTCTGACTTTCATTTGCATCTTAGCTCTGGTAGCTCAGCTTCCGTGGCCAGAAGCACTTTCTCAGAGCCCTCCATCCCAGGAACAGTGGCCAGGCTTCATTATTTCTAGAGAACACTATAAAGTTTTCTTTGGACATAATCCTACCACCCCCCATTAACCCCAAGGAGCTCTTTCCTCCAGAAGGAGGTATGGATTTTACAGTTCACTTGAATGTTCATATAATGACCCACCCCCTCACAGGACTTGCCCAGAGTCCACAGGCAAAACTATGCCCCTGCAGGGACTTAACTGTCACAGTACTGGCAGATCCTTCTCAGGGTAGGTGATAACTAAAGCTTAAACTCCATTGCGGTTCAGCAACTTTTAAATGTGATCTCTTCCCTTTCCAATCCCACATTTCAACCAAGATATTTTAGATGGTAAGACACAGGATGATCCTAAACAAGAAATGATTTTTATATCACACATACACTTGTGTCTGTTTTTATTTGGCTCCTGACTTAGCAATACAAATTTCTGGTGTGTGTGTACTAATAGCATATTTATAGAGGGAGCTACTCTTAATGATTTTGGCAAATATTCAGCCCTAGGCTGCTTCTTTTGTGACTGCCGCTACCCCACCGCACTGCAAGTGTTTGAGCCCTCTCTCTTCTTTGCCCAGCTGGTGTGTGCTTTCTCTGGGAATGCAAACTCATTTTAATATTAACTTAAGCAAGGCATAATTAAGAAGACAAATGTGCTGTGAGAAAACAATACAATCCATCAAAAGCAAAGATTCAGTGACTTTTGGATTATCTGCTGTTAGGCTTCTTTTGCGTCCTCCTCCGTTCTAGTAATTGAAGACTGTCTGCAAATTCAAGCACGCAGCTATAATCAGCCTGCCAATGTGCTCTCCCAGGCAAGCTCTGTTGTTTTCCAAGAAGAAATAGGATAGCTCATCTCACTTTTGTAAATCTAGAAGAGGTCCTATCTAGGTTTCTCCTATAACAGACACAAGAATAGCACTCTGTGTCCACTGCAGCTGAGTCACACAAAGATCATTTTTATTCGATGTATGAGTCCTTATCTTCCCTAATAATCTTTTCTTGAGCTTCATCTTCATGCTTAGCCATCTGCCCTCTTCTATAGATTCCTTTTGTGCTGAGATGTGGTTCCTTTACCTTTGGTTGACATTACAAATTTACAACAAAGCACCCACCCACTCCTAAATTGCCCACTTTTTGTCATTGAAAGACTTCATAATCAGCACACAAATAACTATGTCAAGTGCTCATTTATATAACTGTGTTTGTTTTTGTGAGTGTGCACAATTGCCAGTGTGAGCAAAAGCTAAGATCAAAACCGAGCTTACAACACATCACAGCCAGAGGGTCACATCACTATCAGGCACGAGACAGGCAAGGGGACTTCAGCTGCCTTCGTATCACGCAATGCCATGAGAGTAACTGAATCCTACATGATTTAGCTCCCATCTTTCCAGCTTCATTTCATACTATGCCCCCACGTCCCTTTCTGCACTTCTACCATACTGCAGAGTTAAGTCCTTCAAAGCCGTGCTCTCTGCTGCCTCCAGCCTTCATCCATGCTTCACTCCAGCTGGATTCCTCCTTTACCCATAGCAAGCTATGATTCCACATCCTTCATGTTTCAAGGCTGTTATCACTTGTTATGAAGATTTGCCATGGTCTTATACCTATGTGGAGTTGCACACATTTTAAACTATTCAAAAAACAAATCTCTTCAACAAATCTGTTAGCTAAACATTGCAGGTTGAAAGTGAAGAAAAAGGCTCTAGGGAGTCATCCAATGACCTCCAACGTTCCCATCTACAGCACTTCCAAACAAATGGATGCTTCGGACTCTTTCTAAACTGTTACCACTGTTGCATTAGAAACATCTACCTTACTCTTGGCATAATTTTATATAGGACTTTAGTGATTTTTAAAATCACAACTTCTTATGATAACATCTATCATACTTCTAAACTACCTACAAAGCCTAGCATAGGAATGAATACATGAGAAGTTCACAAGCGTCACTGACTAGTCACCTACTGACATGCCTGTAGGGTGACCTCCCCTTGAGTCAGTCCACAGCAGGACAAGCTGCTAGGTAAGGTGCAAGCTGCCTCCAGACCTGGGCCTTGTCTATCACATTCAGCACTTTCCCAAGGCCTGGCACATGCTTGCCACATGCTAGACATTCAATAAAAATTTATCAAGTAAACATGAATGAGCAAATAACACAGGCAATAGTAAGCACAAGACCAATTTTAAGGAAACTTCAAAACAATACAAAAAACTAATTCTCTTCTCGCCTCCATAATTCTTCCCTTTTGTGAGTATTATTTACATTTTATACCTCATTTCTTCTTAAAGATCTTTATTTATTGATTTTTTGGTGGAAATGGGGATTGAACTCAGCCTCTTGCACTTGCCAGAGAAGTGCTTATTCCACTGAGCCATCTCCCCAGCCTCTCTTCTTAAAGATCTTTAAAAAGAATCTCATTCCCTTCATTGGTAGTCTCTGTGTCTTTTTTATTTTTATTTTTTCTGTATTTTAAGGAAAGGTCTACAGGGTGTTCAGGGTCTCACTACTAGAACAGGGTTGTAGTGATTCTCCTGTTTACAGCCTCCCAAGTGCTGGAATTACAGGCCCATGCCACTACACCCAGTCTCAATTGCAGTCTCAGTGCACCCCAGGGACAGGGCCTGCACCGCAGGTTCAAACCCCAGGCCTCTGTGTGTGCTTGCAGGCGATTTAATCTGCTGAGCTATTCAGTTGGCCCTAGCCTCTATGTCTTGAAAACAAATAATCGTAGCAGACATATGTAAGTAGCAACTTTCTCCTATACAGATTTTAAAAACACTAGAAGCAATGATATGGATAACTGACCTACCTCTCAAAATCTTTGCAGAGGTAAAGTGAAAGACAGCCCTTTCACAGCTTTCTTTTGTGACAACCACTGCAAATCATCAGAGCAAAAAAGTGGTCTGTAATTCAGCATAAGCCAACATTATTCTGTGCTGGGCAGATTTTAAAAAATAAGAATAAGACAAGAATGCAGTGAAGGAGAATGTAAACAACTATGATATAACATGATAATTGCTGGGAACTGGATAGAGTATTCAAGGAATAATGAAGATGTCTTAGGGCATGAAATGAAACTTCACATTGAATTTTTTTTTTATTTTTTTTTCCATTTATTTTTATTTTATTAAAATACAAATGTCAATCAGACAGTTTCAAGACACCTTAACCATACAGAGTCGATGAATTAATACATTGCAAACTGTTTTCATAACCTTTTGGTACTGTACAAGGTGCATACATGAAATTATATTTACAGGTTTTTTTATAGCTGAATTATATCAAACATTCAATAATTATTTACCTAGTGGATGACC
>PVKA01017504.1:0-13008 GCA_004027165.1 Ctenomys sociabilis
CTGTCTATACACACACATCCTGATTTTTTCTTTCTACAACCCTTCCTTTGTCTACACCTGTCAAAAGTGGGCACTCCATTGACATTCAACTACCTTAGGTTCTTGAACTCGACACCAAAATCCAACACAGTCCAGCATTCTGCAACCATAGGGAGTTATTCAAAGAAATTGTCGACCATATCCATTTACAGCTCAGCTTTTACTGCAATATTATGAGACTCAGGTGAGCTCCAAATTTTCTGAGCAAGGAGATTGTGGAGCCACACAGGAAAGAGATTGAAGTTCTATAGTGTGCCTGGGGAGAGTCACATGAAGAGAAAACTTTCTCTCAGGCTCTCACAGAGAGCAATCTGGTCAAGCATTGGCCGTGACTCATCCACATGGATGACACAGAAAGAGGAACTACAGAATAATGTACAGGACTACAAGATAAACCCTGAGAAGACTTCAATGACCACATAGGAAATATAAAGTACATGTGTTGGTATATAAGTTTGGATCTACCTAGGTCTTAACCATCCAGCAGAAAAGCATAAATGTATAAAAATGAAGTATACATCGTTCACTTTTAGTTTTCAAAGGTATGTTTGCTAAGTATAAAATTCAAAGAGCATAGATAGTTTTTTCTTTCAGTCTTTAGTTAGTCTAAATTTCTTACACAATTTCTTACACAATTGGTCCTTTTTATTTTCTTTCTAATGTGAAATAAGATGCTATTTAATTTTTGTCTTCCATAACTAATATTTTTATGTATGAGTTTTAATCATTTTTTCTTAACTATAAGTTTTACACAATTACATTTTTGTGTATCTTTGTATGGTTTTATTTACATTTATTTTGTAAACGGTTCATTTTTTCTTGGAAATATGGTATTATAAGTTGAACTAAATTCAGAAATTTTAAAACTTTAAAAAATACATAAACAAATAAAGTACAATGCAAAGGTCTGGTGAGATGGCTCAGTAGAATAAGTACTTCCTTGGCAAACACAAGGACCTGAGTTCAATCCCTGGTACTACAATAAGTAAATAAATAAAGTACAGTGCAAGTACAGAATAGGATTATTTTGTTACAATAGAATTGAATTTTTTTCAAATAAAATTAGTTAGAGAGATTCAATAATTAATACATTGCATACAGTTTTCATAGTGGTATTTTGTTGTACAAGGTGCATCCGAGATATTCTATTTACAAACACTATAGGAGCAGATGCCTCTAATAAAAAATTAGGAAAATATAGCTGTATACCTAATTTTTAAAGATTAATTATAGTACAGTTTCAATAATTAATACTTTTTACATTGTTATCTTCCTAGTGGTTATCCATGCTACAAGAAGCAGACAGGATATCTTGTCAAAACACTACTAGTGCAAATTTTTCTTCTCATAGAATTATGCAAATGTAAGCCGGGCATGGTGGCGCATGCCTGTAATCCCAGCACTCGGGAGGCTGAGCAGGAGGACTGTTGTGAGTTCAAGACCAGCCTGAGCTACGAAGTGAGCTTAAGGCCAGCCTGAACTGCATAGTGAGACCCTGTCTCAAAAAGACAAAAAAAAAAAAAAAGAATTATGCAAACATACTGCATATTAATTGTAACTATACTGTTTATACAAACACAGAACGGTCCTTCCTTGTATTCCCATTTTTTTGTCTAGTCCTGACAAAAATGGGTATTCTACTGTCATTCAATTTTTATAGCTGCTTGAATTCAGTGAAACAATCCAACACAGTCCAGCAGTCCAAAATTATAGTGGATCATCCAAAGAAGTTGTTGACTTGAACCATTTACAGCTCAGCTTATTATTATAGCTTTATTTCACATACCTCATTTTCATACTTTTCTGCTGGATGATTAACACTGAGATAAAGCAAGACCTATGTAAAAAAAAATGAAGTTTTTGTATCTGATGAGGTCAGTCAAGTTCCTTCAGGGTTTATCCGGTAATCCTATATCTTACTTTGTAGATCCTTTGTCAGTGTCAGCCATGTGGATGAGTCATAGCCATTGCTTGACCAATTTGTTCTCTGTGAAAGCCTGAAAGTTTTCTCTCCTTGTGACTCTCCATAGGCACAATATACATCACCTATCGCATTCCTCTATGGCTGCATAATCTTCTTGATCAGACAATTTGGGGCACAATTGACTTCCATGATGTTACAGTACAGGTTCTCTTATGTCCTGAGTCTTCACTGACCCTGATAGGCTAGGGCAATAATGTTGGCTGAACTAGAAGCCCTGCCATTTCTCCAATTTTTGATATGCAAATTTAGATACTTAACCAACCTGAAGAGAAGCTGATTATTACCCTGCAAAACATGCACTTCAGTTTACCGTAACTATCTGACTAAATTCTTTTTAGGTGCTGTTATACGTATTTGTACTCTTTCTTTTGCTTTCTTATACTAGGGAGACTATATGATATTTGCACATGTGCATCTGGTTTATTTCACTTATGAGTATATGTTCAAGTGGCATCCACTTCAGTATAAATGCTTCAAGTTTATCATTCTATATAGCTGAGCAATACTCCATTTTATAAACATACAACATCGTTTTCAACCATTCCTCATGTCATGAGAATCTTGGTTGTTTTCAAGATTTTGATAGTACAAACTGTGCTGCTATAAACATAGGTAAACATATATCACTTTGATATGATGTTGACGGTTCCTCTGGGAAAATTCCCAATAGGGGGATAGCCGGCTTGAATGGGATTTCCAGTCTTACTCTTTTAAGCAGTCTACACACTGATCTTCACAATGGTTGCAGCAGTCTACATTCCCTCCAGCAGTGGAGAAGTGTGCCCTTTTCCCCACATCCTGTCCAACATTTGTTGTTGGTTGAATTCTTTATGATAGCCATTCTTTCTGGAGTGAGATGGTATCTAAGTTTTGTTTCAATTTCCATTTCATGGATGGTTAGTGATGTGGAGCATTTTTTCCTACATTTATTTGCTTCCTTAATTTTGTACTCTGAGAAGTGTGTATTCATGTCAGATGCGCATTTCTGGATTGAGTCTTTAAATTTGAGGACCCTGATTTATGTTAGTTCCTCATAAATTCTAGAGAGCAGACCTTTGACTGCTTATTATTTAGGATTTTTTCAAAATTGGTGGGTTGTCTGTTCACTTTGTTGACAATTTCTTTTGACATGCAGAAGTTCCTCAAGAAGAGTTGATCCCAGTTGTTGATTCTTCAAGTATTTCCAATATGAATTCATGTTTGTTTGAACTCCTTGCCTACCCCTATGTCTTCAAGAGTTCCTCCTACTTTCTCCTCCAGGAGATTGAATGCTTCTTTTTTAATGTTTACATCTTTATTCCATTTTCACTGTAGTTTAATACATGGTGATAGACCTGGTTCTAGTTTTAGTTTTCAGCATATATAAAGCCAGTTTCTCCAGCACCATTCGTTAAAGAGGCTCTCTTTCTTCTAGTAAGCATGTTTGACAACTCTGTGGAAGATCAAGTGGCTGAGTGTGTCCATACAGACCTGTGCATCTTCTAATGTATTCCATTGATCCTCAGGTCTATTTCATTCCCAATACCATACTGATTTTATCACAAAATCTTTGTAGTATAATTTCAAGTCAAGAATTGTGATGCCTCCTTCCTTGTCTTTGTTGGTTAGGATTGACCTTGGTATTCTAGGTCTTTTCTGTTTATAAATGAATTTTGAGAACAATTTTTCTAGGTCTGGGAGGTATGTTGCTGGCGGTTTGATAGGGATTGTGTCAAATCTCTGCAACAATTTTGGGAGTATGGCCAGCTTCACAAAGTTAGTTCTTCCTATGCAGGAGCAGGGAATATCTTTCCATTTTCTGAAGCCCTCTATGATCTCTTCCCTTAGGGTACTATAATACTCTGAGAAAAGATCTTTGATTTCCTTGGTTGAATTCCAAGGTATTTCATTTTCCATGGTGCTACTGTAAAAGGTACTGTTTCTATAGTTTTCTTCTCAGTGTGTTTGTTATCTGTATAGAGGAATGCTATTCAATTTTGACTATTGAGTTTGTATCGCACTATGCTATTGAATTTGTTTGTGGTTTTCTGACACCATTTTTTAAATTTATTTTATTTTATTGAAGTACAAATAGCAATGAGACAGTTTCAAGACAAATTAACAGAACAGATAAGATTAATTAATACATTGCAAACTGATTTCATAATGTTTTGATACTGTAGAAGATACATAAATGATATTATACTTACAGATATTATTATAGTAGATGTCTCTGATCAGTGAATTAAGAGTGTAGCTGTTTCCTTATCCTATTTTTATACCTGAATTATATCATAGATTCGACAATTCACACATTCTACCTTGTTATTTTCCTAGTGGTTCTCCATAATACTAGAAGCCACCATAATATCTTGTCCAACCACTAATAATGCAAATCTTGCTTCTCATTGAATTATGCAGAAGCACGGCATATTTATCCTAACTGTACTGTTTATACACACACATAATGACTCTTCTTTTGTATCCGCCTATTTTTTTTGTCTATATCTGTCAAAGATGAGCACTCCACTATAATTCAACCAATTTAGGTGCCTGAACTCGGTGATACAATCCAACACAGTGCAGCATCCCATAATACTAGTGAGTTATCTGAAGAAGTTGACTATAGCCATTTACAGCTGAACTTATTATTATGGCCCAATGTTATATACTTCATTTTTATACTTTGCTGCTGGATGGTTAAGACCATGATAGATCAAGACCTATATACAAAAAGACGTAGCTTTTGTTTTTGATGAGGTCAGTGAAGTCCCCTCAGTGTTTATCTTGTAATCCTGTACCTTCTTCAGTAGATCTTTTGTCTGTTTCAGCCATGAGGTTGAGTCACGGGCAATGCTTGACCAATTTGCTCTCTGTGAGTGCCTGAGAGAAAGTTTTCTCTCCATGTGACTCTCCCCAGGCACACTATACATCATCAGTCTCTTTCTTCTGTGGCTCCATAATCTCCTTGTTCAGAAAATTTGGGGCACAACTGAGTTTCGTAATGTTACAGTACAGGTTCCCCTATGCCCTGAGTATTTGCTAATGTTGAAAGGCTAGAGCCAAAATGTTGGCTGGCCTTGCAGCTCTTCTATTTCTCCAATTTTGATGCGTGAAATTATGCTGTTAACCATCCAGAAGAAAAACGGCTTGATACCCTGCAGCATATTCCATTCAGTTTGCCCTAACTATCTGACTCAATTATTTTTAGTTGTTGTTGTACATTTCTATTTGTATTTCTTCGTTTGACTCCTTATACTAGGGAGACTGTATGATATTTGCACATGTGTGTCTGGATTATTTCACTTATGAGTATATGTTCAAGTGGCATCCACTTAAAAATAAATGCTTCAAGTTTATCTGTCTTCACAGCTGAATAATACTCCATTATATAGAAATACCACATCTTTTTCAATCATTCGTAATGTGACGGACCTCTTGGTTGTTTCCAAGATTTTACTATCACAAATTTTGGTGCTATAAACATAGGAACACGTATATCACTATGATATAATCTTTTCATTTCCTCTGGGAAAATTCTCAGTAGGGGGATAGCCGGCTTGAATGGGATTTCCAATCCTACTCTTTGGAAGAGTCTCCACATTGGTCTTCACAATGGTTGTACCAGTCTACATTCCCACCAGCAGTGGAGAAGTGTGCCCATTTCCCCACATCCTGTCCAACATTTGTTATTGGTTGAATTCTTTATGATAGCCATTCTTTCTGGAGTGAGATGATATCTCAGTGTTGTTTTTATTTGCATTACACAGGTGGCTAGGGATGTGGAGCATTTCTTCATATATTTATTCACTTCTTCAATTTTGTGCTCTGAGAAGTGTGCATTCATCTCAGGTGCCAATTTCTGAATTGGGTCTTTAAATTTGAGGGCCCTGTTATATCTTAGATTTTTATATATTCCAGAGAGCAAACCTTTGTCTGATTGCTTATTAATTACGAGTTTTTCAAAATTTTTGGGTTGTTTTTTCACTTTGTTGATAATTTCTTTTGACATGCAGAAGCTCCTCAAGAAGAGTTGATCCCAGTTGTTGATTCTTTCAAGTGTTTCCCGTGCAAATATAGGTTTTTTTCATCAACTCTTTGCCTGCCCCTATGTCTTCAAGAGTTCCTCCTACTTTCTCTTCAAGGAGATAGAGTGTTTCTGTTTTAATGTTTAGATCTTGATCCATTTTGACTTTAACTTAGTGCACGGTGATAGAGCTGGGTCAAGTTATAGTTTTCGGGAGTACAAAGCCAGGTTTTCCAGCACCATCTGTTAAATCGGCTGTATTTCTTCTAGTAAGCTTGTTTGGCCACTTTGTTGAAGATCACATGGCTGGGTGTGATCGTAGATGCCTCCGAATCTTCTAATCTATTCCATTGATCCTCAGGTATATTTCCTTGTGAATACCATGCTGATTTTAAAACGGTGCCTTTGTAGTATAATTTCAAGTCAGGAATTGTGATGCCTCCTGCCTTGTTTTTATTAGCCAAGATTGCCTTTGCTATTCTCGGTCATTTGTGGTTCCAAATAAATTTTAGGAACGATTTCTTTAGGTCTGGGAGGTTTGGTGCTGGTAGTTTGATAGAGATTGCATTAAATCTGTACAGCAATTTTGGAGTATTGCCACCTTGACGATGTTGGCTCTTCATATCCAGCAGCATGGAATAACTTTCCATTTTCTGAAATCCTCTATAATCTCTTTTCTTAGGGTATTGTAATTTTCCTTGAAAAGATCTTTGACTTCCTTCGTTACGTGAATCCCAAGGTATTTCATTGTCCGCGGTGCTATTGTAAAAGTTATTGTTTCTATTGTTTCGCTTTCAGTGTGCTTGTTATCTGTGTAGAGGAATGCTATTGACTTTTGAGAGTTGATTTTTTTATCCTGTTATGCTACTGAATTTCCATATCAGTTCTAGTAGCTTCTTGGTGGAATTTTTGGGGTCTTCCCAGTAAAGTATCATGTCATTTGCAAATAGGGATAATTTAACTTCTTCTTTACCTATTCTTATTCCTTTGATTTCTTCCTCTTTTCTAAAGGCTGTTGCTAAGGATTCTAAGACTATATTGAATAGGAGGGGCGATAGATGACATCCTTGTCTTGCACCTGATTTAAGAGTAAAAGATTTCAGTTTTTCCCCATTTAGGATTATATGAGATTTTGGGTTGTCATAGATGGCTTTTATCAAGTTAAGATAGAGTCCATCTATTCCAATTTTCTGTAGGACCTTGAACATGAATGAGTTTTGGACTTTGTCAAAGGCTTTCTCTGCATCAACTGAGATGATCATGTGATTTTTAGATTTCAGTATATTAATATAGTATATTACATTTATAGATTTTCAAATATTGAACCATCCTTGCATCTCTGGGATGAATCCTACCTGGTCATGGTGTATAATGTTCTTGATGATTTGCTGTATTCTTTTTGCCAGGATTTTGTTGGGTATTTTTGGATCTAGAGATTGACCTGTAGGGTTTTTTTTTTTTTTTTGGTTGTTGTTCTTGGGTCATTCTCTGCTTTTGGAATCAGTATTATACTTCCCTTGTGTGGATTATATCTTCTATAAATTTCTTATATAATTCAGCTGTGAATCCATCAGGACTTGGACTTTTCTTTGTCGGTAGGCTTTTTACTAAATTGTGTATTTCGTTGGCTGTTATTTGCTTATAGAGAGTTGTTATATCTTCTTGATTCAGTTTTGGTAATTTGTACCTTTCGAAGAATCTGTCCATTTCTTCTGTGTCATCTGTGAGTGTAAATATTCTTGAAGTAACTCTTAATTATCTTCTGAATTTCTGCTGGGTCTGTGGTGATCTCACTCTTTCCATCCCTTATTGCATGTACTTGAATTTTTCCTTACCCATTTTGTTGAGGTTGGCTAGAGGCTTATCAACTTTATTTAGTCTTTCAAGGAACCAACTTTTTGATTTATGGATTCTTTGAACTGTTTCCTTCATCTCAATTGAATTAATTTCTGCTCTAATCTTTATGATTTCTTCCCATCTTTATGCTCTGGGTTTTGTTTGCTCTACTTCTTCTAGTTGTTGGAGGTGCAAAATTAGAGTGTTTATTTGTTCCCGTTCTGTTTTCCTAATGAGTGAGTTCATAGCTATGATTTTTCCTCTAAGAACTGCTTTCATCGCATCCCTTAAGTTCCAGTAAGTTGTGCTTGAATTTTCATTGAATTGTAGATATTGTTGAATTTCTTTTGAATTTCTTCTGTGAGAAATTGATTGCTGAGTAGGGTGTTGTTTAATTTCCATGAATTTAGCTTGTTTTTCTGGTTTCGTTTGTCATTTATTTCCAGGATTTTGTTGAGTATTTTTGGATCTATATTCGTGGGGGAGATTGACCTGTATGGTTTTGTTTTGTTGTTGTTGTTGTTGGGTCATTCCCTGGTTTTGGAATCAGTATTATACTTCCCTTGTGCAGATTATATTTTCTATAAATTTCTTATATAATTCAGCTGTGAATCCATCAGGACTTGGACTTTTCTTTGCACTGTGGTCAGATAGTATGCATGGGATAATTTCTATTTTCTTGCATATTCTTACACATGACCTCTGGACTAGTATGTGGTCTATTTTGGAAAATGACCCGTGTGCAGCTGAAAAAAAATGTGTATTCAGCTGTGGTTTTGTGGAACACTCTCTATTTGTCCACCAGGTCCCTTTGTTCTAAGCTTTGGTTCATTTCTACTATTTCCTTGTTAATTTTTGTCTGGTTGATCTATCTTTTTGAGATAAAGGGGTGTTAAGTTCTCCTGTTAAGATTGTGGACTTAGATGTTAGGTTTTTCATGTCCATTAATATATGTGTTACATAGTTGAGTGCTCCTCTACTTGGGACACAGATATTTCTGAGTGTTACCTCTTCCTTTTGAATTTTTCCCCTGACTAATATATAGTGGCTTTCTTTGTGTCGTTCGATCATTCTTGGATTGAAGTTACTACTGTCTGAGAACAGAATGGCTACTGCTGCTTTTTTCTGAGGTGCTGGGACATGTAGTATTGTTTTCCATCCTTTGACTTTAAGCCTATGAATGTTCTTTTGAGTTAAGTGTTTTTCTTGCATAGAGCATACTGTTGGATTTTGTTTACTAATTCACTGTGCCAGTATATATCTGTTAATTGGTGAATTGAGTCCATTTACATTGATGGTTACAATTGAAATGTGCTGACTTATGTTTGTCATGATATTTCCCTGCTGTTGTTTACTCCTTTTTATCCTGTGTTTAATAGTCTGTCCTGTTTAGTGGGTTCCTTCCGTTCTCATTCAGGCAGTTCGGCTCATTGTGGTCTCTTTCTAGAACATCTTTCATAAGCCTGTGTAGGGATGGCTTTGTCATCGTGAAATTCTTTAGTTGTTCTTTGTCGTGGAAGTATTTCACTTCTCCATTGAACTTGAAAGAGAGTTTTACAGGGTACAATAATGTGGGCTCGAGTTTGTTTTCGTGTAGGACTTGAAGAACTCTGCTCCATGCTCTCCTTGCCTTCATTGTTTGCGTAGAGAAGTCAGTAGTAATTCTGATGGGTTTTCCGTTGAATGTGAGCTCCTTCTTCTCACTTGCAGCTTTCAGTATATTATTTTTCTGTTGGATTTCTGAGATCTTGACTAGTATATGTCTCGGTGTTTTCGTACTTGGGTTGAAGTTATTTCGTGTTCTGTATGCTTCGGTTACCTGAATGTTGGATTGTTTCCTCATATTTGAGAAATTTTCTGCAGTTACTTCTCCCTATATTCTTTTTACGTCATTTGTATTGACTCCTTCATTCTCATTGATAACAGTTAATCTCACATTGTTCATCCTAGCTACATCTTGCAGGTGATGGATTATATTTTCCTGCATCTTTGTTCTTAAGAAATCCTTTCTCACATTTTCACTAGCTGCACCAGCATCTTCAATACCTGAACCTCTGTCTTAGCTTTCACTCAAATAGTTTTGTAGACTCTTGATTGATATTTTTACTTCTTCTATATCGCTTTGACTCAGTTTCCTGCATTCTGTTTCTTTTCTGTATTGCTCATTCAAGGAATCTGTCATATTTCTGATCTTTATATTTTTATCCATGTCTTCTTTAGAGGTAGTTATTAATTCTACTTCTGCTGAGTTTCTTTTAAGTGGGTTTCCTCTGTATATTTCCAGACTTGTTTCTGTATTTCAGATCCTATGATTTTGAATAATGTTTTCTCAAAGAATTCTTTTTTGATTTCCGAATTTATTTCTGCTTTGAGTTCCTCATGACCTTTCTCCTGTTGTTTCTTTGCTTCAGACACTGTTAATTCATATGTTTCAGCTGGAATAGTGCTCTCTGCCCTTCTTCTGGCTGAGCATTGGTTTTCCCTCTGATGTTCTACATTTGATTCTTTATTTCAGATGCTGTGTATTCATATATTTCCTTTTTTATTCCATGAATTACTTCTCATATGAGTTCCTCTATACCTTTTTGGTTTTGTTCTTTTGCTTCTGAATCTGTTAATTCATTTATTTTAGCTGAGCTAGTGTCCTCTGCACTTACTGGTGTACTCGAGGCCTGAGATTGCATTTTTCCCCTTGTCTTTGTCATTTTGTATAGCACTGACCTATGGGGCTCTCATTCACAAACCGAGCTGCACTAGTTCTTGTGCTGCGAGGTGGGACCTGGGTCCACTGGAAACTGTCTCTCTGGCAGAGCAGGCCTGGAGCTCTCTATGCTACTGAATTTGTTTAGCAATTCTAATAGTTTCTCTGTGGAGTCTTTGGGGTCTTCAAAGTAAAGTATCATGTCATCTGCAAATAGTGATAATTTAACTTCTTCTTCACCTGTTCTTATTCTTTTTATTTCTTCCTCTTGTCTAATGGCTGTAGCTAATGATTACAAAACTATATTTAATGGGAGATGTGATAGAGGATAACCTTGTCTTGTACCAGGTCTGAGAGTAAAAGATTTCAGCTTTTCCCCATTTAGAATTATATTAGCCATTGCGTCGTCATAGACGGCTTTTGTCAAACTGCAGTAGAGGCCTTCTATTCCACTTTTCCATAGGACTTTGAACATGAATGAGTATTGGACATTGTCAGAAGCTTTTTCTCCATCAATTGAGATGATCATGTTCTTTTTAGATTTCAGACTATTAATATAGTGTATTAAATTCATAGATTTTTGAATGTTGAATAAAAAATGTGTATTCAGCTGTGTTTGGGGGGAACAGTGTTTGTATGTCCACCAAGACCTTTTGTTCCAAGCTCTGGCTCAGTTCTGCTACTTCTTTACCAATTTTTATCTGATTGCATTATCTTTTTGAGAAAAGGAGGTGTTAAGTTCTCCTGTTAAGATTGTGGTGTTCGATATTAGATTTTTTTCATGTCCATTAAGATTTGTTTTACATAGTTGGGTGCTCCTGTGTTTGTTGCATAGATATTTATGAGTGTTACCTCTTGCTCTTGAATTTTTCCCCTAACCAATATATAGTGGCTTTCTTTATTTCATTTGGTCCTTCTTGGTTTGAAGTTGAGACTGTCTGAGAAAATAATTCCTATTCCTGCTTTTTTCTGGCATGCTGGGACATGTAGTATTTTTTCCATCCTTGACCTTTAAGCCTATGAATATCTTTATGAGTTAAGTGTGTTTCTTGTATACAGCATATTTTTAGGTTTTGTTTCTTAATCCACTGCGCCAATCTATGTCTCTTAATTATTGAATTGAGTCTATTTACATTGATGGTTATAGCTGAAATGTGTTCACTTTTGATTATCATGTTATTTGCCTACTGTTGTTTACTCCTGTTTGTCCTGTGTTTAATTGTTTGCCCAACTTAGTGGGTTCCTTCTGTTCTTGTTCGTCGAGCTCTGGTCATTGTGGTCCTTCTCTAGAACATCTTTCCTTAGTCTCAGTTGGGATGGTTTTGTCATCATTAAATTCTTTGCTTGTTATTTGTCATGGAAGTATTTCACTTCTCCATCAAACTTGTAAGAGCTTTTCAGGGTATAGTACTCTGGGCTTGAATTTGTTTTCATAGAAGACTTGAAGTACTCTGCTCCATGCTCTTCTTGCCTTCATGATTTGTGAAGAGAAATTGGCTGTAATTCTGATGAGTTTTCCTTTGAATGTGATCTGCTTCTTTTCCCTAGCAGCTTTCAATATATTATTCTTGTGCTGGATTTCTGGGACCTTGTCTATTATATGTCTTGGTGTGTTTTTACTTAGGTTGAAGTGATTTTGTGTTCTGTATGCTTGTTACCAGAATTGGATTGCTTCCTCATATTTGGGAAATTTTCTGCTATTATTTCTACCCATATTCTTTTTATATCATTTGTATTGACTCCTTCTTTCTCATTAATACCTGTGAATCTCACATTGTTCATATTGTCATCATCTTCCAGGTGATGAATTATTTTCTCCTGCATCCTCATTGTTTTTAAGAGATCCTTTCTCACCATTTCACTAGGTGAACCAGCATGTGTAAGATCTGAAAAGTCTGTCTTCACCTTCACTTTAACTCAAAAGGTTTTGTATACTTATGATTGAGATTTTAAGTTCTATGTCTTTGACTCCACTTCATGCAATCTATTTATTTCCTGTGTTGCTCATTCAAGGAATCCGTCGTATTTGTAATCTCTTCTATCTTTTTATCAATGTATTCTTTAGAGGTAGCACTCTAAATTTTAATTATTATTGAAATTTAATTATTTTACTGCAGAGATTTTTCCAAATTGGATTTCCTCCATATATTTCTGTAATTGATTCTCTACTTCAGATGCTATGATTTCAAATATTTCTTTGTTTATTTCAGAAATAATTTTTTCTCTGGGTTCCTCTTTATCTTCCTGCTGTTGTTTCTTTGCTTGCAAAGTTGTTAATTCATATGTCTCAGCTGGAATAGTGTTCTCTGCACTTGTTCTGGGTGGGCATTGGGTTTATCCCATATGTTTCTGGATTTGATTCATTACTTCAGATGCTATTTACTCAAGAATTTCTTTTTTATTTCATGTGATAATTCTGGTCTCAGTTTCTCTATACCTTTC
>PVKA01017504.1:13108-45739 GCA_004027165.1 Ctenomys sociabilis
TTTTTTTTTTTTTTTTTTTTTTTTTTTTTTTTTTTTTTTTTTTTTTTTTTTTTTTTTTTTTTTTTTTTTTTTTTTTTTTTTTTTTTTTTTTTTTTTTTTTTTTTTTTTTTTTTTTTTTTTTTTTTTTTTTTTTTTTTTTTTTTTTTTTTTTTTTTTTTTTTTTTTTTTTTTTTTTTTTTTTTTTTTTTTTTTTTGCTTCCGACTCAGTTAATTCATTCATTTCAGCTGAGCTAGTGTCCTCTGCACTTATCATGAGTGGGATTGAGGGCTGTGATTGCATTTTGCTCCTTGTCCTTGTCATTTTGTATAGCACTGACATTTCCCCTTTGGTGTAGAGGTTTGGTGCAGTTACAACCTTAGTGAGTAATGAAATTCGGGTTTCGATGTTTTAAGTTTGAGATTATCCAGTTATGCCTCGCCTGGATCGAGTTACTGTGTTCAGCTCCTTTGTGCTGCAGCCCTTTTTGCACCACTATGAACCTGTGGTTCCCCTCTGTTGTGCCCTTTGCCCAAGGAGTTCTGGGGAATGACAAAGCTCTAACACACATTCACCGCACCATGCTGGGCTGGATCAGGGGCTGGAAGAGTCACAAAACATCTCTCTTGCTTGGTGGGCTTGGCGGCAGGGCCTCTGTGAATTTTCAGAGTGAGTGGGGCTGTATTGGATTGGTACAATAGCGTTAAGTCAACCAGCTGCTAATTATTTTAGGGAAACGACTTAAAGCAATCTGAAACTGATGTTAACATCTTTGAATTCAGTACTTATTGAAATAGTGTGGTGCTAGTGGTAGGGAACTGGATCAGTTTCATAATGATGGTCCAGAATTTACAACTTTATGTAAAAATATTAATTATTTCTATTCGCCTTTGTTTAGAAAAGTTTTACCTCAAGATTGCCTTTCATTATTAATTAAAAATTATTATATCTTTTCTCTAATTATTGAAGTGAAATTCACAACATAAATTATATTGTATTTTGTTTTTATTTAAAAAAATACATCTACAAAAAATAAATAAAATAAAATAAATAAATCCCCTCCCTTTTTTTACTTTTGTCAGACATGGGTATTCCATTGCCATTCATATATAGTAGGTGCATAAATTCAGCAAAGTAGTCCAATATATTCCAGTTTTCCACAATAATAGTGGGTTATCTGCATGACTGGCAATGTCAGAAGTTGCTGACCTGAGACTCTTACAGCTCACCACATTAATATGGCTTTGCTTATTATACTTCATTTTTATACTTTTCTGCAAAATGGCTAAGAACAAGATAAAGCAAGACCTATATAACAAAAAAATGTAACATTTTTATCTGGCAAAGTTACTCAAATACCCTCAGGATTAACCCTGAAACCCTATACAGAAGTTTGAAGAACCTTTGTCAGTGTCAGTCTCATGAAATAGTCACAGCTATTGCCTGTCCAATTTGCTCTCTGTGAAAGACTGAGAATATTTTCTCTCCAGATGACTTTCCTTGGGCAAACTCTGCAGCATGGTTCACTTTCCTCTATGGCCCCATAATCTTTTTGATGATAAAATTTGGGACACCACTGAGTTTACATAATGTTACAGTACAGGTTCTATTATGTCCTGAGTCCTCACTGACCTTGAAGGGCTAGGGCCAAAATATTGGTGTCCTTGTAGCCCTTTTTCTCTAAATTTTTGATATGCAAACTGAAGTTGTTAACCTTCCAAAAGAGAAGCTTAATGATATTATTATCCTAAAACATAGACTGTTCAACTTAATATCAGTATCTGTCTGAATATCAAATGCCTTACACAACGTGGAACAGATATTTTCCAGCAATCATTGATATGCTAAACTTTAAATTCATACGGAATGTGAAAAGAAGTAAAATATACAGACATAAACAATTACAAATTCATACACAGAAATTAAGAAATCTAACCATATACAGCACTGTAGCAGGATAGTCCTATGACATTTTTTCTTGTCTCTTGTTTTCATTTATTACCTTTAGAAAAAAAACAAACATTCACAAACTACTGAACCAGGGAGATGGCTCAGTAGAATAAGGACTTACCCAGAAAATGTGAGGGCCTGAGTTCAGCACAAAAATAAAAATAAAAAAGCTTTTACTTGAGAGACAATATAGCAGTAAATGATATGACAGTAGAAGCAGTGCATTTTTGAGGGAGACTGGCCTATAGTTCTACTTTTCAGTTGTGTCTTTCACTGGTTTTGGTATCAGTATAACCCTTGCCTCCAGGAATAATTTTTAGAGAATTCTTACCTTTTCTATTTTATTGTGAGTTTGAGAAGTATTGGGATTATACCTTCTATAAATTTCTTGTAGAATTCACCTGTGAATCCATCAGGTCCTGGACTTTTCTTTGTAGGTACGTTTTTTATTACATTATGTATTTCTTTGGCTGTTATTGGGTTCTTGAGAGTTCTTATATCTTCTTGATTCCGTTTTGGTCATTTATAGCCTTTTGGGAATCTGTCCACTTTTTCTGTGTCTTCTATTCTGTGAGACTAAAGATTCTCAAAGTAGCTATTTATAATCTTCTGAATTTTCACTGAGTTCGTGGTAATTTCCCACTTTTCATCCCTTATTCCTCATATTTGAGTTTTATTTTCCTGTTTTAGATGAAGTCAGATAGAAGCTTATCAATTTTATTTAGTCTTTCAAAGAACAAGCTTTATGACACAATAATTCTTTGAATTGTTTTCTGCATCTTGATTGAATCAATTTCTGCTCTAATTTTTATAATTTCCTCCCAAATTATAAAACCTCCTTTGGGTTTTGTGTTTGGTTTGTTCTTCCTTTTCTAGACGTTTGTGTTACAGCTTTAGAGTATTTATATATTCCAGTTCTGTTTTTCTAATGAGAGATTTCACAGCTATAAATTTCCCTCTAACTTTAATAAGTTGTGCTTGAATTTTCATTAAATTGTAGATATTGTTCAATTTCTTGTTTAATTTTCATGTATTTACGGGGTTTTTCTGGTTTCTTTTGTCATTTATCTCCCATTTCATTGCACTGTGGTCAGATAAGATGCATGGGATAATTTCTGTTTTCTTACATATACTTAAGCATGACCTATGGACTAGTATGTGGTCTATTTTGGAAAATGTCCCATGTGCAGCTGAAAAAAAATGTGTATTAAGCTGTGGTTGTGTGGAACACTCTGTACATATCCACTAAATCCATTTTTCCCAAGTACTGGTTCACTTCTGCTACTTCTTTGCTAATTTTTTTGTCTTCTTGACCTACCTTTTTACATAAGGGGGTATTAAGGTCTCTTAACATTCTGGCATTGGATATTCTATTTTTCATATTGATTAAGATTTATCTTACGTAGTTGGATGTTCCCATGTTTAGTGCATACATTTTTATGAGTGTTACCTCTTCTTGGATTTTTCACCTAACCAGTATATAGTGGCCTTCTTTAGTTTGTTTGGTCATTCCTTCTTTGAAGTTGAGACAGTCTGAGAAAAGGATTGCTAGTCTTTGTTTTTCTGAGTTGCTAGGGCATGTAATAGTATTGTTTTCCACCCTTTAACTTTCAGCATATGGATTTCTTTATGAGCAAAGTGTGTTTCTTGTATACTGCATATTGTTGGATTTTTCTTCCCAATACACTTGGCCAGTCTATTTCTTTTACTTTTTTTAGTTGAATCTATTTACATTGATGATTATAATTGAGATGATTGACTTACGATTGACATGTTATTTACTTACTGTTGTTTATTCCTTTTTCTCCTATTTAATTGTTTGCCGTATTTGGTGTGTTTGTTTTTTTTTCATTCCAGCAGATCATTTTGGTCCCTCTCTAGAACATCTTTTAGTAGTCTGTGTAGGGTTGGCTTTGCCATCATGAAATTCTTTAAGTGTTGTTTGTCATGGAATTATTTCACTTCTCCATCAAATCTGAAAGACAGTTTTGCAGGATATAGTAGAGTGGGCTGGAATTGTTTTCATAGAGGACTTAAAATACTCTGCTCCATGCTTTTCTTGCCTTCATGGTTTGTGAACAGAAGTCTGCCATCATTGTGATGGGTTTTTCTTTAAATATTATCTTTGTCTTTTCTCTAGCGACTTTTAGTATATTGTTCTTGTGCTGGATTTGTGAGATCTTGACTGTTATATGTCTAGGTGTGTTTTTAATTTGGTTGATGTTCTTTCACTTCTTTATGCTTCATTTACCTGAATGTCTGATTTTTCCCCACATTTGTGAAGCTTTCTGCCACTACTTCTGTCCATATTCCATTTATATCATTTGCATTGACTCCTTCTTTCTCATTGATGCCTATTAGTCTCATTTTGTTCATCTTTCCATCTTTTTGAAGATGGTGAATTATTTTTCTTCATCCTAGTTGTTTTTAGTGATCTTTTCTTACTTTTTCACTTGCTGCGATTGTGTCTTCAAGATCTGTAACTCTATCTTCACTTACATTCAAACGGTTTTTCAAGCTTGTGATGGAGATTTTATGTTTCTTTATATCGCTTTGACTCTGCTGCATGTGATCTATTTCTTTGCTATATTGCTCATTCAAGCCTTCCATCATTTTTCTATTCTGTAATTTTTATCGGTGCTTTCTTTCTTTATATTTTATTTTTATTTTGGCAGAACTGGGGATTGAACTCAGGCCCTTGCACTTGCCAGGGAAGCATTTATTCCACTGAACCATCTCCTCTGTCCCTAGTGCTTTCTTTAGAAGACATTATTAATTCTTTCATTATAGTTATCGTTTCCTTTTTAACTTGATTTTATTTCTGATCTGATTTCCTCCATATATTTCTGAAGTTGATTCTTTACTTCTGATACTATTAATTCAGAGATTTCTTTTCTTATTTCAGGGGCCATTTCTGATCTAATTTCCTCTATATCTTTCAGCAGTTAATTCTTTACTTCAGACTCTATTAATTCAGACATTTTACTCTGTGATTCCCAATTTCTTCTTTGCTACTGTCCTCTGCACTTGATCTAGGTGGGCTTGGGACCTGAGATGACAGTTTGCCCCTTTTCTGTGTCATTTTATATAGCAATTTCTCTGACCTTTCTTGTTGAGCTTTGGTGCAGTTATAACCTTAGCACCTATGGAAATTCTTACTCAAGAGATTTTCTAGTTAAACCAGTTTCTGTTTTGAATTTACAGAACTACAATTAGGAACACTAATAATGGGTAGTGATATTTAGCAGTTAACAAACTTTTGTAACTAATGGGTTTGTATTTTAGACATTAAGAGCAAACATTATGTCTATGCAGCTAAACAGACATTAAACTGAGAATTTGTATTTGTTAGTTTCCCTAAATTCTGCTAATCCCCTCCCCTTGATGTACCTGGGGTCTTCCAGGCAGACTCATTCACACAGTTACCTGTTGCCCCCTTTGTAGAGCAAGAGTAAAAAAGAGAGGACACTCTCATAGATCTGGTTCCAACAAAGTGTCTAAGCTTACCACGTCTTGATCTACCAACTTTGCACTTTTTCCTGGCTTTGGTCTGCTTGTTGTGATCAGCTTCTTCCTGCTGCACCTCATAGAGGTAAACCTGCTGTGTGACCCTACAAGATGTTCGGCTCCAGGATTAGCTGGGTGGGACTGGCTTCTAGACTCTCTGCAGGGATTTCTGCTGCAATGTTCCACTGGAGGCCTTGTGCAAGGCCTGGGATCTGCCTGGAGAAGGCTCTTGAGTGCAGAAGCAGGTGAAAGTTCCCACTGTCAAGCCAGGCCTGGAGTCTGTCTCAGACATCACCATATGTTTGTTAGGGAAAAGTTCAATATAAAGAGATAGAAATCATAAATATATATATGCACCAAACATAGAATGCAACTATATTAGACAATTACCAGGCATGAAAAATCAAGTAAGCAGTAATATAATTTTAACAGGAAAAATTCAAACCCCATTGTCACAAGGAGATAAATCAAGTAGGAGAAAGGTTCAGCAAAAAAATATCAGAACTGAACCAAAGCTGTGAACAAATGGACCTAGATGTTTTCACAGTTCCACCCAACAACATCTTATTCTTCTCAGCTGTACATGTGTTTTATCTGAAACACTATACAATAGCCAACATAATGTACTTAAGTAAATGCAAAGGAACTAAAATTATCTGGTGCATATTACCTGACCATGGTGCAATGAAATTGGAAAGAAATGGAAAAAGAAACTTCAAAAACTACATAAATACATGGAAATTAAATAACACCCTTTCCCAAAAAGCAATAGGGCACAGATGTAATAAAGAAGAAGTGAAACAATATCTACAAGTGCAGGAGACTGCAGATACAACCTACCAGAATTTACAGGACACAATAAAAGCAGTAATAAGGGAGAATTTATAGTGGTGAATTCTCCCATCAGGAAAACAAGACCAACACAAATGAACAACCTAATTGTTACACCTCAAGCTTTTAGGAAAAGAAGAGCATGACAAGCCCAAAGCCTATGAAAAGGGAGCTGATTATAAAGGCAGAGTAGAAACTAATGGAATGGAGATTAAGAAACTATACAATGAAAGAATGAGTTGCATTGAAAGAACAAATGAAATTGATAAGCCGTTAGCCACCTTTTCAAAAGTGTAAAAACTTAAAGTCATGTACTGAAGGAAAAAAGTGTGAAATCATTACAGATCCAGTGGAAATTCAGAAGAACATCAATACCTATTTCAACAATCTTTACTCTCATAGTGACTGATTTAAGAAAATATAAAAATGCTGATCAACTCATGTTTTAGTTGGGGTTTTACTAGAGGAACAGATATAATATAAATAACGGATATAACAGAAGACATACCAGTCACAGAGTCAAATGAGGAAGTGTCGAGAGCATCTGCACACCACAGACTGAAAGATTGATTCCCAAAGTCTGAAGCTCACTCTAGTGTTCCATCTCTAGCAGTCTCTAAGATCTGTAATAGTTTCTGAAGGTCTCTAACAGTTGGCCATTGGGTCTGCAGTGAAAGGCTGAAGAATCTGCAATGGAAAGCTGCAGGATCCAAGCTGGAGGCTGAAGAGATTGTGCTGGAAGCCAGGAGATAAAGTCGAAGCTGACTATGAAGACTTGAGTTCCTCTGACTAAGCAGAATGCCAAATCCTTCCTCAACCCCTTTTCTTCACATTTATGTTGAGTTACTCTGGGGCGGGGACTTCACAGCCCAGAGTGTAGAACCACTAGGGTATCTAGCCAAATTGACACAATGTATCAACTGCCAGGAGATCTAGTCAAGTTGACACAATGTATTGACCACTACAATAACATTATGGTTTGTATCTAGTTGTCCCCCAAAGATTTATGTAAGTTATGGGAGAAACAGTGCTGGAAGAGCAGAGAGTAGCTTGACAGTTGGGGCCAGAAGACCAGGGTGGGGCTTGAGAGGTGGGTCCAAAGAGGCACAAATCGTTAACTTGGAAGCATGCACTCTGCTCCCCCACTCACCAGCCTGCAGTCTCTAAGAGTTATGGAGCCCATCATCTTATACACAGCAGCACCCCAGCTTCTCCTCCAGACCCTGAAGCATGGGGTGGTGGTGTCTGTGATTGAAGTCCCTTAGGCAGAGAAAAGATCCTTAAAAAGACAGAGGCACTGACCCTCCTTGCTGAGCAAATAAGGCTCCAAGGTCTTGATATGTAATGAAGGCCATTTTAAACTATAAAACCTCCAGTAACTGTGAGCTAAACAAATCTTTCCTTCCCTCATTTTGAGTGTTGGGTATTTGTCCCAGCAAGGAGAGAAGAGTAACTAAGACAGAATTTGGTACCAGAAGTGGGATTTTTGCTGTGGCTTAATGTGACCATGTGAATTGCTAGCTTTTGAAAATGGGTTATAAGAAGAGATTTTAAAAAGAGGGTTTACAAATGTCATCCACAAGAGAAGCACTGGAAGTGCTCTGACAGTTCTGTAGTGGAGATTCTGGTCAGAGCTTAGATAAAAACACTAATTAAATGCCAGTCTACAAAGACCAGGCTGGGAAAGATTCTGATGGGAAGGACTACATTAGTTGTTGGACTCCAGATAATTAAATTTGTGGCATGGCAGAAAGTTTATCTCAATTTTTCCCTTGTCTAGAGACTTTGCCTGAGACTGAGATTAAACATGCAGGACTGATTAATCTTTCATAAGAAGTTTCAAAGCAGTCAAATATTGGGGCAGTAGCACAGTTATTGTTGGGGGATATAAGTCAAATATATGTTAAGAATAAAGAGCAAAGAGCCCAGAAGAACGATTTACAATGTTGTGAGTTTGACCAGAAAGAAAGCTCCAATAAAGCTGTAGACCAAAGATAGAGCTGAGATTTCTATTGCCCAGGAAGATGAAAATAAAAAGAAAAGATGTCCTGAGGATATCATAGGAGGTGGCAGATTCTCACTCTTTGCAGCTTAAAAATTACAGAAGTGAGAGTCTTTGCTTTGAGAAAAAAAATCCACGGAGCTCCATGTTTCAAAATAGAGGTGACAACTACACCAGGTTGCAAAATAGAATCAGCAGCCACACAAGATTCCAAAAAGGAATTCCAAATAGAAAATTTGTTCCTCATGATCAGGTTCAGAGTGCTCAGTAATCCAGGCAATTGACCCCCATGTCCAAAAGCAAAAACGACCTGGCTACTGCTCCAGTGGCAACAGACCTTGGCATCATCCATGTGGAACTGTTTTTAGAAGTATGCAAAGTATAAGAGCTCTGAGGTTAAAAAGGCTTCCACCTAAATTTCAAAAAAAAAAAAAAAAAAAAAAAAAAAAAAAAAAAAAAAAAAAAAAAAAAAAAAAAAAAAAAAAAAAAAAAAAAAAAAAAAAAAAAAAAAAAAAAAAAAAAAAAAAAAAAAAAAAAAAAAAAAAAAAAAAAAAAAAAAAAAAAAAAAAAAAAAAAAAAAAAAAAAAAAAAAAGGCCTGAGAGGCCAGGCAGTGTACCCCTGACAGGTCAGTTTGTAAAGTTGTGAGTAAAAAGCCTATTCAGTTGAAAGTCCAAAAATTAAAAAGCCAAAAACATAGATCATCTAAGAAAAACTACAAAGAGGGAGCAAAGCCAGCCTATGAAAAAAGTGATGAGTGTGGGGCTAGGGAGATGGCTCAGTAGAGTAAGCACTTACCTGGCAAGCGCAAGGGCCTGAGTTCAATCCCCAGTTCTGCCAAAAAAAGAAAGAAAGGAAAAAGAAAAGAAAAGAAAGAAGTGATGAGAGCTACAGCCACCAAAAGTGCTGTAAGGGCAGAGCCACATAGAGCTCACAAATTGCCACAGATTGCTTCAGATGTTCCACATAAACTATAAAATTGAGTGGTTTTTCCTGTTAGATTTTAGATTTGTTTTTGTCTCCTCCTGTGTATACTCTTTAGAATGTCAGTGTTTATCGTGTGCCTTTAAATGTTGGATGTATTTAACTTTCCACTTATACAGGTGCTCACAGTTGAGTTTGTCTTGGATATTGGAGGAGACTTGGGACTTGGACTTTTCAGAAATGCTGAATCTGTTGAGACTTTGGCAACTGTTAGAGATAGACTAAAATGCTTTTTGGACAAAGAGAGGTGCATGAGACTTTGTGGCTCCAGGGTCAGAATGTTGTGATTTGTGTTTAGTTGTCCCCCCCAAAGCCTCATGTAGTCATGGGGCAGACACCGCTTGAGGAACAGGGAGTGGCTTGAGAGGCAGGAACAGAGGACCAGGGTAGGGCTTGAGGGGTAGGGTTAGAGAACCAGGGGGGGTATAGATGTGGGGCCAGAGAATTGTCAATCCTAAACTGGCAGCATGCACTCTGCCCTCCCACCTTCTGGCTTGCAGTCTCCCAGAGGTGGAGCTTATAATCTTAGACATGGCAGCACCCTTCCAGACCCTGTAGTGTGGGGTGGCTGTGTCCAGCATTGAGGCCACCTCGGGCAGAAAAGAGATGCTTAAAAAAAGACAGAGGCACTGACCCTCTTTCCTTAGCAAATAAGGCTCTAAGGTCTTGCTGTCTCCAGTAACTGTGAGCTAAATAAACCTTTCCTTCCCTCTTTTTGAGTGTCAGGTATTTGGGCCAGCAACAACAACAACAAAAAGAAAATAAATAAGTAAAACAAACCAGTATCAGTTGAAGAGAATAAAATGTAATTGAAACTTTTCCCAACAAAGAAAAGCCCAGGTCCTAATACATTCACTTCTGAAATCTATAAGAAATTTAGAGACTTAATTCCAATATTCTTCAAATGCTTTAATGATATTTAAAGGCAAGCAACACTACCTAACTTATTTCTAGAGCCAACTATTACCATAATTAGAAAACAGGACAAAGCCCCAACCAGAAGAGAAATAGAGGCCAATCTCACTAATGAATACAAATGGAAAAATCTTCGCTAAAATAGTTGAAAACAGAATGCAGCAAGTCATCAAGAACATTACATGCCATGACCAAGGGGGATGAGTCACCAGAGTGCAAGGATATTTCTACATATACAAATCAATAAATGTAATACTTCATATCAACAAAGCCAAAGACAAAACTCACATGACCACCTCAGTAGGTCAGAAGAAACTTTTGACAAAGTTCAACACTTGTTCATAATTTTTAAAAACACAGAAAATTGAAACATTATCTTAACCTCAAGCTGATAAAAGCCACCTAAGACAAACCAATGGCCAATGTTAAATGGACAAAAACTGAAAGATTTCAGTCCAAAATCAGGAACAAGACAAGGATGTCAACTAGCATGACTAGTATTGAGAATAGTTCTGGAAATATTAGACAGGGGAATTAGATAAGATAGAAGAGTAGAAAGAATAAAGATAGGAAAAGTAGTTAAATTATCATTTTTCTCAGATAGCATGATACTCTATATAAGACCCAGAAAACGCCATCAAAAGACTTTCAAATTTAATAATCAAATTCAGTGGTATAATAGGATAAAAAGTTGACACTCAAAAACCAGTAGTATTCCTGTATGCAAACAACAAACTCACTGAGAGAGAAATTAGTAAAACCACACTTTTCACAATAGGATCCAAATAAATGAAATAATTATTCAGTGTAACAAAGAAAATAAAGATCTACATTTTGAAACTTAAGTACTCTGACAAAGGAGACTAAAAGGGATATCAGAAAATGGAAAGATACCCCTACTCAAGGATAAGAAGAGCGAGCATAATGAAAATGGCCATAGTCCTAGAATTGTTATACAGACGTAATACAATTCCTATAGAAATAAAATTAGCATACCTCACAAAACTAGAGAAAACTTGCCTAAAATCTGTTTGGTTCCAGAAGAGAGATAGAATAGCAAAAGTACATCTGAGGGGCCAGAGAAATGGCTCAGTGGAATAAGCACTTCCCTGGCAAGCGCAAGGGCCTGAGTTCAATCTCCAGATGCGCCAAAGAAAGCCATCTAAGCAACAAGGACAAATCAGGAAGCATCTCAATCTTTGACATGAAATTATAGTACAAAGCTGCTGTAGTAAAAACATGGTACTGGCAAAAAAGGACCAGTAGAACAGATTGAAAGATGAGGTCCCAACTGCAGATATACTGAGCTACTTTATCTTTGCCAAAGTGCCAAACATTTTCACTGGAAGAAAGAAAGACTCGTGAATAAATGGTGTTGCAACAATTGACAATCTACATGTCAAATACGAAAACTAGACTTATGTTTTTCACCATGCACTAAAATCAAAATATATCAAAGATACAAATATTAAGGCAGAAATACTATATCTACTGAACGATAAAGTAGGTAGAAATCTCTAAGACATAGGGGTAAAACAAGAATTCATGAACAAAATCCAAAGTGCACAGGAAAAACTTCAAAGAATCAACAACTAGTATGTCATCTTTTTAAAAATCTTTTGCATAGAAAAAGAAATCACCAACAGATTGAAAAGAAAATGCAAATGGTGAGAAAAAATTATTCAAATGTCACTCAGGCAAAAAAAAAACCCTTATATTTAGAACATATAAATAATTTTAAAAATCAGGCCCCAAATTCAAAGACCCTATTAAAAATGGCTGACTAAGATAAACTAACACTTCTCAGAGGAAGTAATACAAATGCAAAAGTATATGGAAAATTGTTCAACAGCACTAGTAATTCAAGAAATGCAAATTAATGCAACACTGATATTCCATCTCACCCCAGACAAAATAGCTATCTTCAAGTAGTCAACCAATAAAAAATGCTGGGGGTTGTGGGGAAAAAGGAACCCTTCTCCACTGTTAGTGGTAGTGCAGACTGGTGCAACCACAGTAGAAATCAGTGTGGAGATTTCTCAGAAACCTAGGATTAGAGTTCTAGTTCTGCCCAGCTAATCCCCTTCTGGGTATTTTCCCAGAAGCAATGCAAGCATCATACCACAGTGATATATATGCATCCATGTTCATAGCAGCACAATTTGTCATAACTAAACCTTGAAAATAACCCAGAAGCTCATGAACAGAGGAATGGATTAAAAAATAGGTGGTATTTTCATACAATGGAATGTTACTAATCTATATAAAAAGGGTAATCTTGAGACTTTTATAGGTAAGTTAATCCAACTGGAGACCATATTAGTAAGTGAAATAAATCAGACTCAAATGTATGAACACTGTACTGTCTCCATATGGTAGCAAACTAAAAATAAGTAATTGAGATTCAAAATGTACAATTGATATTGAGAAATGAGAAGTGACTGTTTAAAAGGGAAGTGAAACTGGAAAAGAGGAAAAAAAAGAATAGAAATGAAAAAATGGATAAATACATACATATATACAATAGTTAAGATAGTTATTCCACTATCTTCAGTTCTTTGGAAAGAAGTGTTTCTGCTTATATTGTTTGATCAACTTTTCTTGCCTGTATCTTGTAACATGAGCAACTATTTTGAAGTCAACTATATGCAATGTGTTAACCATAGTTACTGTCCTAATGTATTGCTTTCGAATTTTGTAGCCTTGCCTTTATTGTTCTTTTCTCTCTTTAAAAATTAAAAAAATGAACCTCCTCAGTGCCAAGAAGAGGAAAACCTACCTACTAAAAACCAGGAGATGTGGCTATTGCATTTAGGGTTAAAACATAATCTTATAAATATAAGATGAAGATACCTGAACAAGTATTCTTATTTTCTTAAATAATTTTCTGAGGATTATTGCTAACCGTAATTTCAATATAAGCCCCTGTACAACATGTGTCATGGCTGCATGTATTTCCAATGTTCATTTACTTTTAACTTGTAGTAAAAGGAGGACTCCTGTTCATTGGGACCATATTTGTACATGGTTAATGATACAGCAGTTCCAGTGATCCAGACAATGTCCTTGGCTCTATGATTCCAATGGTGAACAACATAGATATAGTATTTACTTGCACAGAGATGAATCTACTAGAAAATACTAAGCACTATAAGAGTAGTATTTACTGCCTAAGTAATTATGATGTAACAGGCAATATAAAAAGGCAAACCCAAGGTGCTATTTGCAGTGAAGGTCATGGGTTATTCACCTAATCATGGAAAGGCAAGAATAATGTTTTGTAGAAGAAGTAACACTGAAAGTGAGACTTTTGGAGTCCTAATCTGGATTTCTACATGTTTTGTTTGAAAATAGGATCTCATTGCTTCAAAATAGTTTGCACAAGTGTTGGGATAAAGCATTGGTTCATCAGGTAATTCTTTTTACAATGCAGGTGCCTCTTATAGGGGAAGCTGGGTACCCACTACGACTATCCCCTACATACCCTAGGAAATTCAACCAAGAAAACTTAGAACCTTAAGGAAATTATACATTTATAAGATTGTGAGGAAGCTTGAAAGAAACTTTACAGGAAAGGAAATTATATGTGGAAAGTGATATAAATCTGAAATTATTATCTTTTTTTTGTGTTTCAGGGAAGGGTCTACAGGGTGTTCAGGGTCTCACTGCTAGATTGGACTCATAGTGATCTGCCTGTTTACAGTCTCCCAAGAGCTGGGATTACAGGGGTACGCCACTAGGCCCAGTCTCAATGGCCCTCTCAGAGCTCCCCAGAGGGAGTACCGGCATGGCAGGCCAGGAGAATGAACCACAGGCCCTTGCACCTGTTTGCAGGTGCTTTAATCCGCTGAACTATTTGGCTGACACTTGAAACTATTCTCTAAAGTCAGGCTTAAATAAAGCTCTCAAGAGGGAATAAAAGAACCTCGTGGTTTAAGGGGCAATGGGATATCAAATCAGCATCTATTTCATCATTGATATTATTTCGAATTTCAAGTAAACAGCAATATTAAAATTGGAAACCAACATCTAGTTGATTTTAATATTGTTTTGAAATTTGTAGGCAGTGCACCTACTTAGGAAATGCACCTTGTTGAAGCACTCTCACCCCCACCCCTTTATACCACTAGGTGGCAGTCAGACTGAGGTTAGAAAAGGGTAAAATTTCCAGCCCAGTTCTCGGGAACTTTCTGCTCCTCAGTTCTGAGAAAATTAGTGCTCACAAGTACCTCTTGGGTTATGGCCTCTTCTGAAGCATCTGAAGTAATCAATGTATACTTCCTGCATTAGTACTGGGGAAAGTAGCCACTTATGGTCCTGATGTCAGCACAGACAGAAGAATTGCTGCAATCAGCCCATTGTCAAGCAACCAATAACCCCTTTGTGCAAGAAGTGGCCAATTGTTTCCTTAAATGTCCCTTTTTCTTTAGATATTGCAGACCTAGTATGAGTATGATTGCTCCTCTGAATCTGGAACAAAGGCATAATCCCATAAAGTAGGACTGGAAAGGATCAGACATTAACCTCAAGCTGCAATCAAGAGGATTCCTGGACCAAGACAGCAGCTTTGCCAGAAGGCTGATGGAAAGCAGTAGTGAAGGACAAAAATGTCTGATTGAAACAAAAAGGTCAGTGTGCATTTGGGGTTATAACTGTGGCCTTTGGGGTGCCCTGAAGTTTCAGGAACTGAGAAGAAATTCCAAGAATATTGAGACATTCTGGCAACTTCAGAAAAGAAACTCCTCTAGAAAAATATTAACAATTAAATGGTCTTGGATAGAAAAATGAGGAGATAGGGAAGAAAAATTTACAAGCAAGTACAGAAGCATAAGTTTCCAAGAAGGAACGAAAGGAAGGGAGAATCTCAAAAAACTAAAATGGAGTCTAATCATCAGTTTGCTAAAGTTTGAAAGTACATACTGTATAACTTTCCCCTTGCCCTCCCAATGAACTAAGAAGAGGACAAGTTTTGTGTTAGTCACAGGTTGGGCAGCCCTCGCATGCCTTTCGTCCCCTACCCCTCATGTTCAGCACCCTTTTGTTTCTCTCTGTTTTTTCCCAACACTATAGAAACTGAAGCACTTTTAGGATTTGGCTCTTTCATTCCAAGAAAACATGATCCATCTATTGAAGTTTGACCATCATAAATCCAACAAGTCAGTTTACTGAAGCATACATGGCAATCCAAAGGTTGACTTTTCTAACTCACTAGCTCTGATATGAATGTTTCTTATTCGACTGTGTTTTTCACATACAAAACAAGCAACTTATTAAAGTTAACTTATTAATAATTGATAAGAAGTTCATGCAATACCACCTTGAAAGTTTGTATCCATCAAGAAGGGTTATTTATTTAAATGTTCTTTAAACTTTTGTGTCTACATGAAATCTTTGTCAACAAAAACTTTCTGCATCTCGTGAAGTAGTTGTATGAACAACCTGGTCACAGAAAATATATACTAAAAAAGATACTAGGAATTCAGCCACGTGGTTAGAAGGTTTTGTGCTTCATCATAACGACACCTATGTATGCTTGTGAAGCATGAAAATATATAAGATGCATTTGTTCAAAATAAAAGCAATACCTGTTCACAGGGAGATTTTCAGTCCCCTTACTCTGTGGTTTCCCAGGTAGCTGTGGCCCCAGATTATGAACCACTGTATAAGCCAGAAGATATTATTGAAACAAGTTTAATCTCTTAGAAAATTTTACATTAAGGATACTTTTAAGTCAGCATGGTATGGTGAAGCCTCTCCCAGTACAAGCATATTTTCTGTACCATGTCCAAGTAGGAATAGTTAAAGATGACAAAAGAAAAATGAAAAAATGTTTATATTCCAGGAACCAACTAAATGATCATGTTAATGGTTGTCATGGAGGCAAATGTTGGAGGAACGTTGTGGAACATTCAGTGTGTAACACTGAACAACAGGATTTGGCAAACAGTAGTCCATTCATCAAGCATTTTCTCCTGTCACATGTACAACAGAATTGATTTGCCAAAAATAAGGCTAATGCAGAAGAAGTGGGCAATCTGTGAGTAAACTAAAGTCAACTTAACTGTGCCCTTTAAGATGGTAGACTTATGGTATGTAAGTTATAACAATAAAACTTCAATTTTAAAAATTCAATGCCATCAGATGTATTGACTTAAACATGGTTGCCATTTTAAGCCCCCGATAGATCAGAACCTTGAATCTCCAGAATCAAGACCTTGTGATATTGGACAAATCTCAGCTCCAATGAAGAATGACTCTGTTTAATTTTTTATTTTTAAAGAATGCAAAATTGTGATAGAAAAAACAAACAATACTAGAAGTGATACAAGATTTCACTAAACAAATTCATAGAAATTTAACAATGGTTGCTGTATTACATGATGCTATCTTCAAATTAATTGTTCAAATTATCAGATACAAATGTACAAGATTCATTTAAATAAAAATCTATAAATGTAATATGTTATATTAATAGAATGAAATCTAAAAAGCATAAGATCATCTCAAATGAGGCATAAAAATCTTTCGACAAAGTCCAACATACATTCATGTTCAAAGTCTTACAAAAAATTAGAATAGATGGACTGTACCTTAACTTGACAAAAGCCATCTATTACAACCCAAAAGCACATATAATCCTAAATGGGGAAAAACTGAAATCTTTTACTATAATCAGGTACAGGACAAGGATGTCCTCTATCACCCCTCCTATTCAATATAGTTTTGGAATCATTAACAACAGCCATTAGAAAAGAGGGAGAAACAAAAGGAATAAGAATAGGTAAAGGAGAAGTTAAATTATCACTATTTGCAGATGACATGGTACTTTACTTGGAAGACCCCAAAAATTCCACCAAGAAACTACTGGAACTGATGCAGAAATTCAGTAGCATAGCAGGATACAAAGTCAATACTCAAATGTCAATAGCATTCCTGTACACAGATAACAAACACACTGAAAGGGAAACAATACCTTTTACAATAGCACCACAGAAAGTGAAATACCTTGGAATTCACTTAATCAAGGAAGTCAAAAATCTTTTCACAGAAAATTACAACACTCTAAGAAAAGAGATTATGGAGGATTTCAGAAAATGGAAAGATATTCCATGCTCCTGGATAGGAAGAACCAACATCGTGAAGATGGCCATACTCCCAAAATTGCTGTACAGATTTAATGCAATCCCTGTCAACCTTCCACCAACATACCTCCCAGATATAGAGAAATTGTTGCTAAAATTTATTTGGAACCAAAAAGAACCTGGAATAGCAAAGGCAATCCTGGCCAATAAAGACAACACAGGAGGCATCACAATTCCTGACTTGAAATTATACTACAAGCCACTGTGATAAAATCAACATGGTATTGGCAGGAAAATAGATCTGAGGATCAATGGAATATATCAGAAGATGCAGAGACATTTATGAACACACTCAGCCATCTTATCTTCAACAAAGGGGTTACACAAGTTCACTGGAAGAAAGATAGCCTCTTTAAGAAACGGTGCCTGAAAACCTGGCTTTCTACATGCTGAAAACTGAAACGTGACCCAGCTCTCTCACCAAACACTAAGTTAAAGTCAAAATGGATTAAAGATCTAAACGTTAAAACAGAAACAGTCAATCTCCTGGAAGAGAAAGTAGGAGGAACTCTTGAAGACATGGGATAAGCAAAGAGTTCATGAACAAACATATATTTTCACAGGAAACACTTGAAAGAATCAACAACTAGGATCAACTCTTCTTGAGGAGTTTCTGCACATCAAAAGAAATTGTCAACAAAGTGAAAAGACAACTCACGAATTTGGAAAAATCCTAACTAATAAGCAATCAGATAAAGGTCTGCTCTCTAGAATATATAAGGAACTAAGTTATAACAGGGTCCTCAAATTTAAAGACCCAATTCAGAAATGGGCATCTGGGATGAATACATACTTCTCAGAGAACAAAATTAAAGAAGTGAATAAATATGTGAAAAAATGCTCCACATCGCTAGTCATCCCTGAAATGCAAATGAAAACAACACTGAGATACCATCTCACTCCAGAAAGAATGCCTATCATAAGGAAATCGACCAACAACAAATGTTGGAGAGGTTGTGGGGAAAGGGGAACATTTCTCCATTGCTAGTGGGAATGTAGACTGGTACAACCATTGTGGAGATCAGTGTGGAGACTCCTCAAAAGAGTAGGATTGGAAATCCCATTCAAGCCAGCTATCCTGCTACTGGGAATTTTTCCAGAGGAACTGAAACCATTGTATCATAGTTATATATTTGTACCTATGTTTATAGCAGCACAATTTGTTATAGCAACATCTTAGAAACAACCAAGATGTCTGTCACATGAGGAATGGTTGAAAAAGATGTGATATTTCTACATAATGGAGTATTACTCAGCTATAATGAATGATAAACTTGAAATATTTATTTTGAAGTCGATGCTAATTCAACATATACTCATAAGTGAAATAAACCAGACATACATGTGAAAATATCCTATAGTCTCCCTAGTATATGAAGTCAAAAGAAGAAATACAAATAGAAATGTACAGCAATGACTAAAAACAATTGAGTCAGATTTTTAGACCAAACTGAATGGCATATGCTGCCGGGTACAAATCAGCTTTTCTTCTTCATGGTTAACAACCTAAGTTCACAGATGAAAATTGGAGAAATAGAAGAGCCACAAGGCCAGCCAACATTTTGGCCTTAGCCTTTTAAGGTCAGCTAAGACTCAGGACATAGGAGAACCAGTACTGTAACATCGTGAAACTCAGTTGTGCCCCAAATTTTCTGATCAAGGAGATTATGGAGCCATAGAGGAAAGAGATTGATGATATATCGTGTACCTGGTGAGAGTCACATCGAGAGAAAACTTTCTCTCAGGCTCTCACAGAGAGCAAACTGGTCAGGCATTGGCTGTGACTCATCCACATGGATGACACAGACAAAGGATCTAGAGAGTAAGGTACAGGATTACAACATAAAACCTGAGGGGACTTCACCCACCTCAACAGAAACAAAAGCTACATCTTTTGCTATATAGAGCTTCATCTGTCTCGGTCTTAACCATCTAGCAGATAAGTATAAAAATGAAGTATATAACATGGTACCATACTAGTAAGTTGAGCTGTAAATGGCTACCATCAACAACTTCTTCAGATAACTCTCTACTATTTGTGGAATGCTGGACTGTGTTGGATTGTGTCGCTGCATCTAGGCACCTAAATTGGTTTAATGTCAATGGAGTGCTCAATTTTGTCAGGTCTAGACCAATAAAAGGGTATACAAAGGAAGAATCATGATGTGTGTGTATAGACAGTACAGTTAGGATATATATGCCATGCTTCTGCATAATTCCATGAGAAGCAAGATTTGCACTAATAGTGGTTGGAGAAGATATTATGTGGGCTTCCAGTATTATGGACAACCACTAAGAAGATAATAAGTTTCACGGTATTAATTATTAAATCTGTGATATAATTCATTTATCAAATTAAAATAGGTATATAGCTACACTCTCTTAATTCACTGATTAGAGACATCTGCTATAATAATGTATGTAAGTATAATATCATGTATGCACCTTGCACAATACCAATACATTCCAAAAACAGTTTGCAATGTATTAATTTATTGAATCTTTCCTGTTAATTTGTCTTGAAACTCTCATTGCTCTTTGTTCTTCAATTAAAAAATAAATAAATAAACAAACAAAGAAATAAATAAAAATTAACATTCCCACCTCCAGAACTCTGAGAAAATTCGCACTATCATTTCAAAGGCCCACTCAGGCTGTGTGTTACAGCTCTATTACATATATAAATGTTTTATTTTTTAAATTTATTTTAATGATTTTATTGAGAAACAAATAATGAGAATTTCAAAACAGATTTGTAGGACAGTTTAATAATAAATACATTGTTTATTGTTGTCTTAGAATTTTTTTAATTTCTTAAGGATCAAGTGGACGTGTAATTAAAGAAACAAGTAATGTTTAATTTTTTTTTTTAGTTTTAAAGGATACAAAATAGTGATCAAAAAAAACAAACAGTACTAGAAGTGATACAAGATTTCACTAAACAAAGTCATAGAAAAAATGGTTGCTGTATTACATGATGCTATCTTCAAATTAATTGCTGAAATTATCAGATAGAAATGTGCAAGATTCATTTAAAGAAAAACAAAACAAAAAAGTAACAAAGAAGTTATGCCAAGTTCAGAACAGAAATAAAAAGAATAAAAAGGCAAAAATTAAGCATTAGCTACTTTTTTCAAAAGACCAGTAGAAACTGACAATAGAATTATCCAAACCATTCTGCATATGTACCTAAATATATCTTTTCCATATTCTCATTTGTTGTTTTCCTCATCCCACTTTTTTCTTCCCACTGAACAAATTCTTTCCCTTTCACAGTTTTTTTTTGTACCTTTTAGGTTTTCATTATTCTGTCAGATTCTCACACTAGTGAGATATGATGTTTGCACATGTGGACCTGATTCACTTCACTTTCCAATATAGCCTCTAGCTGTATCCATTTATCTACAAATGTCGCGAGTATTATTCTCTTAGCTGAATAATACTCCACTGTGTAAAAATACAACATATTCTTTATAGATTCATTTTGGTTGTTTCCAAACTTTAGCTACGACAGGTTGTGCTGCTATAACATTGGGTGCACATATATCACCATGGTATGATGATTTCAGTTCTTCTGGGAAAATATCAAGGAGGAGAATAGCTGGCATGAATGGCACCTCCAATCCTAGTTTTTTGAGGAATCTCCATCCTGATTTCCCATAATGGTTGTACCAGTCTGAACTCCCACCAACAGTGGAGAAGGGGTCTTTTCTCCACACAGCCTCACCTGCATTTGTTGACTTCTGATGATAGCCATTTTTTTTGGTGTAAGATGGTATATCAGTGTTTTACTAATTTGCATCTCTTGAATAACTAATAATGAGCATTTGTTCATATATTTGTTTGCCACTTGTATCTCTTCATTTGTGAACTGTGTATTTATCTCAGATGCTCATTTTTGGATTGGGTCTTTGAATTTTGGTATTCTGATTTTTTGAATATGTTATATGTTATATATTCTATATAGGAGTCCTTTGTCTGAAGAGCAGTCTGCTATAGTCTCCCATTTCATGCATTTTCTTTTTTCTATGTTGGTGATTTCTCTTGATGTACAGAAAACTTTTCAAAAACATGAAATTCCAATTGTTGATGTTTTGTAGCACTTCTCACACACTTTGATTTTTCTTCATGAACTCCTTTACCTAACCCTGTGTCCTAAAGGTTTCTACCTACTTTCTCTTCCAGAATATTTAGTGTTTCATTTTTAATATTTTGATCTTTAATGTATTTTGACTTTAGTTTAGTGCATGGTGGTAGACCCTGGTCTAGTTTTAGTTTTCAGCACATAGAGAGCCAGTAATTCCAGCACCATTTATTAAAGTGGCCGTCGTTCTTCTAAAGAACATGTTTGGCCCCTTTGTCAATAATAAGATGGCTGAGTGTGTTTGTTATTGTGTCTACATCTTCTAATACGTTCTATTGATCTTGAATGTATTTTTTTCCAGTACTATGCTGATTTTTTTACAACAGTAGCACTGCAGTATAATTTCAACTTTGGGATTGTGATGCCTCTGGTATTTCCTTTGTTACCCAGGATTGCTTTTGCTAGTCTAGGTCTCTTCTGGTTCCAGATGAATTTTAAGAATGTTTCTTCTAGAACTCTGAGGTGTCCTAGTGGTGTTTTCATTAGCATTGCACTGAATATGAATAACAATTTTGAGAGTATGGCCATTTTCACAATGTTGGTTCTTCCTATCCATGGGGAAGGAATGTATTTCTATTGTCTGAAATCCTCTTCCATTCCTTTTTTTAGAGTACTGTAATTTTCAGTGATAACTCATTTACTTCCTTTATGAGTTTGATTTCTAAGTATTTCATTTTGCAGGGTGTTATTGTAAAAGGTGTAGTTTCCATAATTTTTCTCTCAGTCTGTTTATTGTGTATAGAAATGCTGCTAATTTTTGAGTGTTGACTTTGTTTCTTGCTATGCTGCCAAATTTTGTTATTAAATCTATAGGTCTCTTAGTGGAGATTTTTGGGTCTTCTAGGTACAATAGCATGTAATCTGAAAATAACAATAGCTTCACTCCCTCCTGTCCAACCATTATTCCTTTTATTTCTTTCTCTTGTCTAATGGCTCTGGTTAATGTTTCAAGAACTATATTCAAAAAGAGTTGTGACAGTGGGCACCCTTCTGAAGACTGACTTTTAATGGTACAGTCCCCTATGTGTTCTGAAAGGAAACAATATCAGTAAGTGGCATAGAATACCATAGTTAAAACGCAAACACTGAATTAAAATGTCCCAAGTCCTTCCTATATGACTTTTGGGAAGTCATTTCTCTTTCTGAACCTTACTGCTATTTTTTGTATTGATTTTTCCTGCCACCTAACATTTATTTAGAGAACATTGAGATAATGGACTTAATATGCTTCTCATAATTCCTGGTTCAAACTTTCCCCCAAAGCCCTTTGATAACGTATAACTATTTGTATTAAATAATGCTAGCTTGTAAGGAAGTTTGGTGTGGTGAAGTCTAGCCACACCCCAATATTACAAGAATTTTTTTCTTTTTCTTTTTTGGGGAACCAGAGATATATATGATATATTATGTCTTATGGAATTTCTGTGATAAATTAATGGAGAAATATTTGTAAAGTGCTGATAAATTTCCTAGAATATACTAAAACTTGCACGTTTAACAATAAATAGAGGCCATCTCTGTCTCCAAGGAACTTAAAGTATCAGAGAAAAACTGATTTGAATAAACACATACACGCACACAAATGTAAAATGCAAGAGTGTTTAGTGTCTTGGTTATTTTTCTCTCATTGCTAGAACAAAAATACCTGTTGCTCAAAATTAAGGAAGAGAAGGCATATTTAGCTCACAGTTTGTGAAAGTTTCAGTCCATCATCAGCTGGCTGCAATACAGAATGGCACATGGCTTAGGGCAGCAGTTCATAGTGATGGAAAACAACAAAACAGCAAGAGTGGAATGGGAGGAGCAGTGGCAGGGAGCAAACCTCTTTCTATCCCTTATGTTGCATTCAGGCCAACTGCCTTAGGGTGGGTGTCACACTCACACTCATAATCCCAGCATTGGATCATGAATTAATCACTAAGTCTACAAGCTCACCTCAATGACTGCGTGAAGTTTTGGGAAGACAACTATACACAAACCATAACATTTAGGTACCACAGAGGAGATTTAGAAGGGGCTATGAGAGTTTATATTACATGAATTTGGCCAGAGAAGGCATATAAAAATAAGCAGTATTTTAACTGAGAGCAAATAGAATTGTTTTAGGCAAAAACTATATTTTCAGAATGGGCATGGAAAATGACACTATATTTCTTGTCTTGATACCTAATTACATATTTTCAATAGGATATGTTCCAGGTCTCAAACTTCTATTTTCTCCATTATGTCCAGTAACTATGGGGATGACCCACAAAATGTGTCCCACACAAATCTGATGATGACCAGGCATGGTGGTGCACACCTGGAATCCCAGCACTCAGGAAGCTGAGGCAGGAAGATTTCTGTGAGTTTCCAACCAGCTTGGGCTACACAGCAAGACTTTGTCTAAAAATATTTCAGAGAAAATGATATGGACCTTTTAATTAACAAGTGACAAGAAATATTTGAGGAGACAGATATGTTTAAGCTGATTTTAAAATTATACATTACACACATTTATTGAAATTTCTGTGGTACCACATTAATATGTGTAATTTTAATATTTTTGTCATTTCAAATAAATTTAATCAAATAAATTTAATTCAAATAAAAATCTATCATGGCAAAACAAAATGTTTGGAGCAAGTAAGAGCTAACACTGTGGAAACACATTTGCCTACTGCCTAGCTATCCCAAATTTGGACATTCTTCTTGAAATCAGCTGTACAAAGAATACTTGGGGAGGTTAAAATATTCTGTCTAGAATGCAAGGCCACTGAAAGTAAGCAGCAGTTTAGATGATGAGTGTAACTCTCTTTGCTAGCACTTTGGCTGCTATATTGTTTCAAAAGCATTTGTTCCAAATCTCAGCCCTGGGAATGGGAAGGGCCTCTGCTGAGAGGAGGACCTGCAGGATGGGACTCCTCATGCTCCCTTGTGGTGTTCAATTCTGAAGCCCACAGTCCTCTAGAAGAGCATTTTTATGAAGCAAAGTCTCCATTTCATCACATGTGGCTAATGGACACAAATGCAACAATTTTATTTCCAGGATTTTTCTCTTGTTAACTACAGATCAGGAAACAAATGTATGAAAGCAGATATCTTTTTTCCTCTTTTAAAACAGGAACAGCTGAAGTCATTTGTAGTGTGCGTCTGATGAAAACCTTGAACAATATGTTGGAGGGCACTTTCTCGGGAATACTCCCATCCAGTGTAGCAATCATGTACCAATGTCAGAATTCACCCATTTTGCCTACTTCTTTACTGTATTTTAAAAGATTTCTTGCACATTTGTAAGAAACTAGATAAACAAAACAATGCATTAGCTAAAACTCTTTGTAACCCACTGAAAACCTGCCCCAAATTATCTAAACCAAAACAAAGAAGGAATTTATTGGCCAATGTAACAGTAATTCTGGAGAAAACTTTGTTTTGGATGAGTTTTATTTTGCTCAACAGGTTTCTTCCTATCTCACACAATTTATTGGCCCTGCTTCCTTGATGAGCAATTCATTCTCAGGTAGCTTTTCCCTTCCTAGTCTGAAGACAGATTTGACTATTATTTCCACATATATTCCATTGACGTCAAGCAGATGAAAGCGTTTTCCATCAATATTCTCAGCCAAAGCTTTGAGATTCCATCTGATTGAACAGTTTGAATCACATGCTCACCCAAAACCAAATACTCCATCCAGGGGGTTCATTGAGTCCCTTGCATATTTTTGTGCAAAATATGTCCCTTGAGTACATGAATCAGCAATCTGAAAAGTACACAAACTCCTCAGCTGGAATCAGTATTTTTGGAAAGGGAGAAAGTGGAAATATGTGGTTGGAAAGTAAATAGGAATTATCCTTCTACTCTTTACGACAATAAATGTTGTTCATAGTAATAAGTATTTTAACTTCCAATTCATCTAAGCCCTTTCATATTTATTATCATATTAAGGCCTTGAAACAACACCAAGATGAAAGTAAGACTAGAATTACTACTTCAATCATACAGCTGAAGAAACTGATGCCCTGATGAGTCAAGTGAATTAGATAAGTTTGTATTGTGCATTGGTGTTAGACACGGTTCATTCTAAGATTGTATAAATATATATTCTCTAAACACCAAACCATATACTGGGCTTTGCAAATTTTACTTCAGTTTTAGCCCTAAACTCAACTGTTACTCATCTCCTTCACATTCCCAAAGCTTTGCTAATCTATTTGACAGGTAATTTTTTAATGTGTTCTTTCAAAAATGTGTGTTATTATTTGAGAGCATGTAAGCATTATATTTATTAGTAAATGATGTTACAATAGTGATTCCATTCACTATTGGAGAGTTGGAGAGTTGGTACATGTAAATAACACATCTTAATTCATTAACTTTATGTCCTCTCCCTTCCAACCCCCTCCATCTTTAATTCCTGGTCCCATATGCAAGGGATCTATCTCTCTATCTTGTATTATCTATATTGTGTTCTTTCAATTATTCATACTTTGTGGTTCTTGTATAAGAGAAACCAAGCAATACATGTGCTTATGTGTCTGATTTATTTTAATTAATGCTATGATATCAGTATTTTATTCCATAGAAGTAGTACATATCTATGAACCTCATATTCTTCTTAGTTTGTTGTATTTTAAAATTAATATGTTGTATTAGTGTTATATTTTAAAATTAATCCATGTTGCTGTGCACATATTTAATGTTACTTGTATCGTTTGCATAGAAATCAATGCCATGCATCTACTACGTTTTATAATCCACTCTTTCAGTAAAATATCCCACAATGATTCTCCTACCTTCCATCTCACACATAACACTTCCACAATCTTCTTCATACATGCCACTGCATAGTCTTGGGTGGGCATATACAGAATATGCAAAAACAAAACTGGTGAGTCATGTAACGACACTAAGTTAATTATGTTAGCATCAAGCCAGTGAAGCCTTCCCTGACTACTCTTTCTTCAATAATAACTCCCATGTGACATTCCAAATCCTGTCCAGATCTAATGTCTCTGCTTAGGACTTATAACTAATAAAGTATACATGTAAATTATTATAACCTCATTTATATTCTTTCACCCAGTACAATATACACTGTACCAGTAGGAACTACTTACCTGGTTTGTTCACTTCTCATACATAAGCACCTAAAACAGTATTTGGCATACAAAGACATCTGAGAAAATGGAGAAGTAATGATAATTTTCTCACATTATGTGGAACACAATAGTGCTATTGTCTCCATATCCTCACCAACACTTTTTTTTCTGTATTTCAGGGAGAAATCTACAGGGTGTTCAGGGTCTCACTACTAGATCGGACTCATAATGATCGGCCTCCCAAAGGCACATCACTTTTTACAGCCTCTGAAAGCTGGGATTACAGGTGTGCACCACCATACCCAGTTTCAATTGCCATCTCAGCATGCCCTGGAGGCAGGGCCGGCATGGCAGGCCTGGGGATCAAACCCCTAACCCCTGCTCCTGCTTGCAGGCACTTTAATCTGCTGAGCTATTTGGTGGGCATGACCAACAATTAACATATAAGCTTTTTAAAGTTTTGCTAGTCTGCAGCAGAACAATAAAAATGATGCTGAAGATGTTTCACTATTTGACTCAGAAGAAGAAACAGCTAGTAGACTGAAACCATCCAAAAATAAGGTCTACAGAGTCTCACAACACAGATTGGACTCATATTGATCCTCCTGTTTTCAGCCTCCCAAACCCTGGGATTACAGACATCCTGTGGCATCATTTTTCCATTTGTTCTTTTTTCTTTTTGTGGAACCGAGGATTGAACTCAGGCCCTTGCACTTGACAGGGAAGTGCTTATTCTACTGAGCCATCTCCTCGGACCCTCCATTTGTTCTCTTGAGTCAGTGCAATTATTATCTATCTTCTATGTGAATTGCCCAGCGGCAGATTTATTGCCTATATGTTTACTATTATCTTGTTGTTATTATGTGCCTTTTGAGCAGTGAAGACTGTCACAAGTAGACTAATGGATGGTCTGCACTGGTGGAATCATACTGATGAGGATGGAAAGAGCTACTGGGTATTTGAGTCCAGGAAGGCAACTTCTCAAGAGAGTGAAAGTGTTTCAGATGCTCAGTCAAGAATATTTTGGTTAGGACTTATTGCCTGTCCAGTCCTGTGGATGACATTTGCCTTCAGTGCTCTCTTCTGCTTCAGAGTAAAGTGGTTGGTGGTAGTTATCATGGGTGTGGTGCTATGAGGTCACAATCCATACTGTTGCATCAGGTGTAAAGTGGGCAGCAGGAAAAATTTAACCAGCATGACTACCTCGTATCTGGGGAAGTAGTTTTTAAGACAAAACAATGGAGATAACCAGACTTTCTGAATAGAGAGAAAACTTAAGTGTTCTGTTACCTTGGGGAATAACTGGAAAGATTATTGATGTTTAAAGATCCATTCATTTTGCAAAGAGGTATATTGGGTTTGTTTTCTAAAAACATTCTTTTTTTAAAAAAATATGAAACAGGTTTCATATTGTTCCTATTTTTTTCTATTTTCTGGGGCTAGAAAGTATAGCATCAAAAACATTGAGGTACTTTTTTTAACTTAAAAAATTTACTTATTTATTTATTTTTATTTTTTTAATTTTTGTTTTATTGAAGCACAAATATCAATGAGACAGTTTTAAGATACCTTGACAAGATGTATTTGATAAATTAATACATTGCAAACTGTTTTCATAATGTTTTGGTATCATAGAAGGTGCACACATTATATTATACTTACAGACATTATTATACCATATGTTTCTTACCAGTAAATTAAGGGAGTGTAACTGTTTGCATATCTTATTTTTTATACCTGAATTACATCAAAGATTCAATAATTATTTTCCTAGTGGATGACCATAGTACTAGAAGCTGACATAATATCCTGTCCAACCCCCATTAGTGCAAATCTTGCCTCTCGTAGAATTATGTAGAAGCATGGCGTTATCGATCCCAACTGTACTGTCCATACACACACATCATGACTCTTCCTTCAGGTACTTGTTTTATAGTACACATGTGTTTGTATAGCCATGTAATGGCAGTATATTCCAAATTAATGTCTTCATTTACATATGTAACAGATCTTTACATTTTGATCCATAGAGCATAGGAGGGCATTCTTGTTTCATATTTCTGTATATTTACATATTATTTCTGTAGATCGTTTCAAAAGTAAGTTTTGATTTTATGTAAAAATGAGCATTCTGGGTTGCACATGGGTTTAAAAAGTTAATATGTACTTTATGGTGAAATTTCTGATTTTTTATTTTAGAAATACACACAAGGAGGTAAAATCCAGGCCAGTGGTGTTAACTAATTTTAAAAATTACGTTTTTATTTTTGAGGCCAATAATATCTAAACATAGTTTATGTTTAAGGTGGACTCAAGGATTGTTGCTGTTTTATTTTAGGAAAAGGATAGTGAAATGTTGCTTGTGAAATTCCTGGAAGTACCTTCTGTGGTCCTTGGACTAATGAATCTTTTACTACTAAAAGAATATTATTCTTACAATAACGAGAATAATCTTTTGAATATTTTGCATAATAAAGAGTGAATGGTACTTTTTATAAATATATTTATTTCTGATGCAATGAGGATATTGTAAATTTAAATTAATGACATTTCTTAAAGCAATATATGTAACTAAACTAAACCAATCTACAAACTGCTGTAAGCATCTATAAATTTTATTGTATATACTGCAAACTTCATTGGAATCTTAATCAGCAGATTGTACTGTACATGTATTTGCACATTATTAAAATATCTTAAGATGTTTTGTTAAATTGAATAAGTGTCTATTGGAGTAGGGACTTCAAAAGTACATAACTTTACATTTGTATAAATCTCTGTTGCTTACAAAGCAAAAAGAAAATTTTGCTGCTCTAGAAGCTGTTTAAAAATGTGTCTCTGTGATTGCTAATGAATTTCCATACTTCATCATAGATTTTCTTTTCAAATACTGTTTCTGGATGTTAACACTCTTCCTTAAAAAGAAAACCACATATTAATAAAATTGCCCAAAAAAATGCCCTGAGCTGCCATGTCCACATCCTCAGCTAAAAGCAGTCACAGGTAGGGTTGTTAAATGTCCAATTTGCAGAAAAAAAACACCAAAATCCAAGATAATAAAATTCAGAGCATGAGTTTCAACTTTGCATCCCGAAACACGTGCTTTGAGTATTTAGAAAGTTTTTAGTTGCTTTTATTAAAGAAGCCTACATTTCACAGCATTCTTCTTGTTTGAATTTATTTATTTATTTATTTATTTATTTATTTATTTATTTATTTATTTTTGTAGTACTGGTGATCAAAATCTGGACCTTGTGCTTGCCAAGCAGGCTTCTAAACCACTGAGCTATCTCCTCAGCCCATGGCATTCTTTTTAAACATATAATCATCTGAGTAGGCATTCTTCCTCATTAGCCCCAGGTAACATACACAGTGAATACATGACCTAGGATTAGTTCTAGATACACTCCCCAATTAACTGTATGCTGAAATTTGAATAAATTATTTGTGAATCATCATTCCTAGCAGCATTATTTACAATATTCAAAGGAAAACATACCTCAAATTTTCACAAGTAAACAGTGGTCTGTACGTACAATGGCCTATTATTCAGCATTAAAGGATAAGATTCAGACACATGCTGCAGTGTGGTTGAACCTTGAAAACATTCTGCAGTGAAAGAAGACAAACACAAAATAAACAGTGAATAATTCTATTTATGTGTCAAGTACCTAGAGTACTCTAACTTACGTAGTCAGAAAGTATAACAGTGGCTGTCAAGGGCTAGAGAAGGTGTAAAGTTCTTATTTGGTGGGTACAGGGATTAAGTTTGAGATGATGACAATTTTCTGGAGATGGATGGTGGTGATGGCTGCACAGTATAAAATTATTTACTACCACTAAGGTACACACTTAAAGCAATTAAAATGTTTCATTTTACATTATGGATATTTTGCTACAAGATAGCTTTTATAATATGCTTTTTCTCTCCAAGAATATTTCTGAGCTTGCTACATTTTATTGGCCTCCTCCCAGTTTCCCACTGCACAGGATTAAGCAGCCTCCCTCCAATTCTCTCAGGCTGGACCAAGTCAGCTAAATTGCCATGACACCAAGCCACTGGAAACAATGTCTTTGTAGAGACAAGTTTCCCAGAGATTAGAATGTCTGTAGTGATGCCACCATGAATCTGAGTTCTGCACTGTCTCTTCAGACCGAAGAATTCCTGAATGCTCCCTGGCAAATCTCCCTTGCCCTCTCATTCATTTCATTACTCCTCAAAATGCTTATTACTTTTTGCTATCTGTACGGCATTTCAGATGTTATAAAACTCCACCTCACATAAACATTTGCATTTGATGAAAGTAGCAACACTGGTAAAGATAGCAACACTTGTTACTGAAGGAACTAAGGTTTAAGTACTCAAATGATTTGACCAAGTTGTCAAAGCTATTAAGAGGTAAAACTGGAATTTCTAGAATACAGATTTATATCCTGTGATTTCCACCCCATTTGGTTTTCTCATGGGTATGTGGAAGTCCACATATTCAAAAGGTACCTCATTAATTCCCATTGACTCACTTCGCTTATGCTACAGTCATTTGTGAGTGGCCTCAATATTCTGTCTGAAACAGAAATCTTTGGAAGTATCATAGATGTCTTCCTCTCCCTCATTTTCTACAACCAGTTCATCACTATGTCTAGATTCTATTTCCTGAATAATTTTTAAAATGTATTAATTTCTTTTCACTTCCACTTCCTTCAGTGTAATCCATCATATTGCTTGTCTTGAGTCTTGCAGTTGCTTCTGAAATGAGCTCCTTGAATTCAATCTTCATCCTTTATGAGCCCAGTTGCAAACCTAGAGCCCATAACAATACCTTCCATGAGTTCAGCTGCAGGCCTAGAGGCCATGACAATGTCTTATGCAGGTCTACTTCATGGATTAGTTCTGGAAAGGCACAGTGGTCACTGGAAGAAGCTAGACAGTGTGTGCTAGCAGAGGAAGGATCTGCCCTAGCAGGCTGAGGAATGTAACTGGAACCAGGAAGTGACACTCAAAGCAAGAACCAGAAAGTCAGATAGCTCAGCAAACAAAAGCACCTGCTTAGGCAGGCACAATGACCAGGGTTTGATCCCCGGAATGCTGCACAGTCCCACTCCCCAGGGCATGGTGAGATGGTGAATAAGACTGAATAGGGTGATGTATGCCTTTAATCCCAGTGCTCAGAAGGCTGGAAACAGGAGGATCACTGAGTCCAATCTGTGTAGTGAGACCCTGTAGACCCTGTACAAAATATAAAAAATAAGAATCAGAATTCCCCCAAAAGCACCACAGCTATCCTCAGCAACAGTGAGGTCTGAAGCTTCCCCAGTGGTGAGGAAAGCTCAGTTCTCATGAGGAAAACCAATGTGACAACTTCTGCAGAAGGCTAAGCAGTGCACCATCTTCTCCTCTGGAGTCAGGAAGCAATGCACAAGGTGAGAGCCAGGGCAACCCCAAAGTAAACCACAGCCATCCTCAACATAAAAGAGGTCTCGAGCTCCTCTTCTCATGATAATAGCCAAGTTCATCAGGAGAGGCAGCATGACAAGGTCCTCCGGTAGAATAGCTGAAGAGAATTAGCAGCTTCCAACAGCTCACCAATAGCTTCTCAAAACAGCTCCCATAACAGTCTCTTATGTTGCTAATAACAACACCATGCCAGTTGAGGTCAGCTGGGGGTAACAAGCTGACCACCAATTGGATCACCCACCAAAAGCACCCAGAGAAATCTCTCTATAATCAAGTCTGATCATATTTGTTTCATCTGGGATTTCTGTTCATGTGTGCTGTTGGTAGTGTGACATTTTAAAGAAAAAACTAATACTTAAATGTAACTATGTGCACTTCTATATGTACATATGCATTCACATGTGCGTGTGTATCAGATATAAGCAGAAATGTTCTTACTAAAGTGGTGATTTTTTTTTCATTTATTTTTATTTTATTGAAATACAAATGTCAATCAGACAGTTTCAAAACACCATAACCATACAGAGTCGATGAAATAATACATTGCAAACTGTTTTCATAATGTTTTGGTATTGTACAAGGTGCATACATGATATTATATTTACAGGTATTTATGTGGCTGAATTATATCACAGATTCAATAATTA
>PVKA01017505.1:0-45635 GCA_004027165.1 Ctenomys sociabilis
ACTCATCCACATGGATGACACAGACAAAGGAACTACAGAATAATGTACAGGACTACAAGATAAACCCTGAGAGGACTTCACTGACCACATAGGAAATATAAAGTTCATGTGTTGGTATATAAGTCTTGCTCTATCTAGGTCTTAACCATCCAGCAGAAAAGTATAAAAATGAAGTATACATCGTGGGGCCATAATATTACTCTGAGCTGTAAATGGCTATGGTCGACAATTTCTTTGAATAACTCACTATTGTTGTAGAATACTGGACTGTGTTGGATTGTGGTGTCGAGTTCAAGCATCTAAGTTAGTTGAATGACAATGGAGTGCCCACCTTTGACAGGTGTAGACAAAGGAAGGGTTGTAGAAAGAAAAAATCATGATGTGTGTGTATAGACAGTACAGTCGAGATAGATAACGCTGAGCTTCTACATAATCCTATCAGAGGCAAGATCTGCACTAATGATGGTTGGACAGGATATTATGTCGGCTTCTAGTACTACGGTCATCCACTAGGAAAATAATTATTGAATTTTTGGATACAATTCATACATAAAAAATAAGATAACCAGCTACACTCTTAATTCACTGATATGAGATATCTGCTAAAATAATATCTGTAAATATAATATCATGTATGTACCTTGTACAATACCAAAACATTATGAAAACAGTTTGCAATGTATTAATTTGTCAAATATGTATTGTTAAGGTGTCTTGAAACTGATTGACATTTGTAGTTCAATAAAATAAAAAATAAAAAGATAGAAAAAAAAACCTGAAATTTCAGATGTCTTGTATATGAGTAAGTGTGCTCTGTTGATGCAGAGAGGTAACTGCAATCATTAGTAACTAGAGAATTCTTAAATCCTCCTGCTTGACTGGAGATTTAAACTTTTGTATTTTAGCCATATGTTTATATGAAGTCAATATATGTTCATTGATATTTGATGCAGAATTTAAGAGAAATTATGTGTTTGAAAAGCTTTCCACAAAGTGAGATAATTTCTAAGAGCTATGTGGATTTAATCAATTAAACTTTAATGTATTCAATTTCTGCACTCTCACACACACACACACACATACACACACACACACACACATTAGTTCTTTGAGAGTTAAATAACTCCTACCTGTTTATTCTCTGATATTTAGTCATCCAATGAATACTAGAAGTTCTAAGCAGTATTTGAATGACAAACTTTTTTATTATTTTTAAATTTTATTTTATTTTTTTAATAATTTTATTGAGAAACTGACCTTGTCAGATGCAGAGGTTACATTTCTTGATATATAGGTCTTGCTTTACCTTGGTCTTAACCATCCAACAGGAAAGTATAAAAATGAAATATAAAAAGTAAAGCCATATTAATATGCTGAGCTGTGAAAGTCAACAACGTCTGACATTGCTAGTCCTACAGGTAACCCACTACTATTATGGACTACTGGACTATATTGAATGACAAATTCTAAACTTAGTTTGTAAATAAGGTGGGAGACTCCAGTGTATTGAACTTTTCCAAAATATCTAAATAATTTAAGGAAAATTATATTTTATGTGTTATATTTCACTGATTTAATTTCAAACATTGAAAATCACCATGTGGGTCACTTGACAAAAGGCAAAAATACATGATTCAGACCACCAAAAAATCTATTTTACTTATGAAAATATTTTTTACTGTTGAATTCGATTTTATATTGTATAATTTTTTATAGTACTAAAGTCACCTCAGCCCCATGAAAAGTACATTCATTAGTAAAAGCATAGCAGCAGTTCTGATACCCTTCACTGAGTACTTTTCAGGTGTGGTAATATGTGACTCATTATTTCTCTTCCCTAATTATTCTACTACCTAATCCCTGATTGCAGAATAAAAATCTAAATCTATTAGTACAGTGTATAAGGGGTTAAAGTATTTGTTGAATTTTTAAATTTTAAAAAGTTATACAGGCTAGGGAGATGGCTCTGTGGAATAAGAGCTTCCCTGGCAAGCACAAAGGCCTGAGTTCAATCCTCGGTTCTGCCAAAAAATGTTATAGCAAAATACATATAGTCATTAATTCGTTTAAGATATTCATCCTATTTTTATTTTTTTTTTTGCCGATTTCTGAAACAGTTCTCCATATGCTGTTTTATCTCTGTTTATGTAACTTGTGACTTTAACAATCATGCTGTTGGCCAGCCAGATATCTCAGCACATTAAAACACCTGCTTATGCAGCCACAGGGTCTGGGTTCCTTCCCTGGCTTGCGGTGCCATAACTGCCCCCCGGGACGTGTTAGGAATTGGATTGAAACTGGGCGTGGTGGCTCACTCCTGGAATCCCAGCACTTGGGTGGCTGAAAACAGGACATCACTATAAGTCCAATCAGTTTAGTGAGACCCAGTAGACCCTATACTAAATACATAAAAAGTAAACAAATAAATAGATAAAATTTTGTTGAATACTGCTGCTGAGGGTCATCCCATGGAAAGGCAGGCTTGCAAACAGATTATAAGTCATTTGTTTGTCTTCATCCACTTACAAAAATCTGGCACCATGGGACTCCTACATCTTCCTCATAGCCAAAATGACCATGAGAGATAAACGTTTTGCATCAGTTTGGGGCATTGAGGTAGCTACAACAATGACTTCCAGTGGAAGTCAGTCCTAAAAGAAGACTTCTGGAACTGCTTCAGAAAATGGCAAGGATGACTAGGTGTTAAGAGAGTTTGTCTGTTGGTGTAGGGGGGCATTTTGAAGTAGATTAATGATAATATATGCAATTTTCTTTGAATAATTCTTTTTCTACTTAAAAATTTATTGCAGAGTAGTTGAAGATTCACTATACATTGTGAATCTATAGAAGTTTCCACCAAGTCTTACTCAAAAATAACTTAATAGTATAATATTAAAACCAATAAATGAAAATTAAATTTATTCTCATAATATCCTCAACTTTTCCCATTTCTACATTTATATGTGTGTTTGTACATTTGTGAGGATATGTAATGATATCACTATATATGCATACATATTTATATATTTATATTTGTATAACCATTATTTTATCAAGACCAAGAGCTGCCACAGGAATAGCAATATTTTTCTTGCTATCATTTTCCCAATATTTTTCCAGTTAAGATATATATGGTCTTCAAGGCAATAGACTATTATTCATCACAAAAATTAGAATCTTGACATTTGCAAGACGATGGAAGAAATTTCAGACAATTTTGTGAAGCAAAGTATTGTGGTCTCAGAATTTAAAATGCTGCATATAAGAAATCCATAAATAAAAATAAATTTAGAAAAGGAGAGTGAAGAAACTAGAAAGTAGTCTTCTAAAACAAGGAAGGAAGGGGAGGGAAAGTAGAGAGGATGATATGAATGAAAACAGAAATATGTTATACAGTGCACCAATATGGCATAAGAAATATCATTCTGCTAATAACAGACACTAATAAAATAAAACATGTACATGACCACTACTATCATAGAAACCTTCCTGTTGGCTCTAGATGATTTTTGTTTCTGTGATCACAGAATCTCCTCTAATTCTGAAGTCTTTCAGAACCTTTAGTAGAGAATATTCTAATTATTAGTAAAAGACACAATTACCTGGAAAACTCCATTAGCTGGAAAGAAGTCTTAGTTATACGTGCTACAGTGCTGGGCATTGAACCAGGGTCTTCACGCATGCTGAAGAAATGTGTTCCTTTGAGGCATTCTTCAGTCTAGAATAATGTGTTCTGGGAATATGCACTTACAGGAGAAATAAAATTGCAAGAGATGTATAAGATAATCATTTATTACTCAAATAGTAACTTACTGAACCTAGAATTTTAAAGCATTACCCCTATAAGTAACTGAACTATCTATTTAATATAGACATGCTTGGGTCTAATTTTCACAAAACTTTATTATAAGAGTAAGAAATAATAAGGAAAACAGGAAGCATTTAAAATATAACTCCTGATAGTCTGATCTATTTTTGCTGCTGCAGATGCTATAATCATCTTAATTACTACAGAGAGAATCATTTTTTTATTAAAAGGAACTACAAATTAGTTAAGTGGTCCTGGTGTTCATCAGCTCATAAAAACTGGTGAGGGTTGGAGGGTTGTCTCTTCCAAAATCTGGTAGTTGAGCACAACTCTAATTAGAGATTTTGAACTCCTAAAGGTGCTTGCACAGCTATCCTACATAAATTTAGTTGTAAAAACATTGCCCTAGGACACCTCTAATTTAAAACTTCCAGATATGCATTTATTAGAAGTTTGAAGATGATGCAGCAAAGGAAATTATGCTAACAGTATTTTGATTTATTTGTGAACATGGGTACTGTATCATCTGACTTCAGTGTGTTGAATCTATCCTTACCTTTTGCCAACAGTTGAGAAAGTAGATTCTCTCAACATTAACTTTATAAAATTAACTCTCATCATTATTCTTTACAGCATTAACTTTTCACAACATTCTGTAAGTAATTTACTTATCCAATTATAAACAAATCAGTGGTAACAAAATTATTTTTATTTATGGATGAAATGGAAATCGTTTCTTAGATTCAAGATAAAATACCTAAAAGTTTTACAATTTTGGGAGAATTATTACATACTATATACTTCCTTTCATACGTATTTTATGTGTAAAAATCATGGCTATGTTAAAATTTTTGCCAGCAAACAGAGCAAGATAAAATTAAAAGGCAATTTTAAAATACACAAAACATTCATGTTAACTGTATTCTTAAAGCGCTGTATCATAAATATGAATATATATGAGTTGAAAAGTTTATTAATTAATTAATTTATTTATTTATTTATTTGGCAGAACTGGGGATTGAACTCAGGCCCTTGCACTTGCCAGAAAAGTGCTGAGCCATCTCCCTGGCCCCTGAATAGTCTATTTAAATTAAATTAAAAAAGCAGTAGAATTTAATTCACAAAGAATATTTACTTTCCAAAATTTAATTTTTAAATCCAATAAATTTTGTATTGCTTCTCTTAAAGTCTTTAACAAATTTATATTTCAGGTTCCCAACTCCACTGCAGAACAGTGGCTTTAAAAATAACCATGAAAATAGCAATATTTTGACATGAGAGAAATTTTTTAAAATTATATATTTGATCACCAATAATCCAGTTTCCTTTGCATTGAATTTTCAGGTTTTAAAAATCAGAATTTGCTTTAAATCTCAGAGGAAACTTTTGAGCACTGCTGCAACTACCGCCCCCCTGTGTATTTTTGGTTGTGCAGGGGATTGTTGCATCATGGTAGGTTGAACTGTGACTTTGTTATTCTCTGTACTTGGTGATTAGGTATTATTTAAGAAAGTGTCTTTGGATGTCAAATGGATCGTCAACCGGATCTGGCTTAAGAGATCAGTAGAGCACGATTCTGGGTGTGTCTCAGTGATTCAAGGAAGTGTGACCTTTGGAGTTATACCTTGTGCCTGACTCTCTCCTCTCTGTCACTCTTACCCTGCCTTCTTGTTTCCAAATACCATGGGATGAGCAGCTCTGCTCTGTCACGCTTCTGCTATGAGGTTTATGTCTTGGAGCGAGACAAGCTTGTACTAAACCTCTGCAATCATGAGCCGGATATAACTTGTTGATCTTTTAAATTACAGACATCAGGTACTTTGTCCAAACAACTGACAAATGCATGAATCTTTTTTTTTTTTTTTTTTTTTTTTTTTTGGAGAAATATATATTCAGATTGTTTATCTGTTTTCTAACCCAGTTGTTTGTTTTATGCTACTTTCTTGTAGGGCTTCCTTATATATTTTGTATATTAACCATTGTCTTAGTCACTTTTCTTTTAGCTGAGACACAGTTTTTAAATATTTTTATTAATTTTAATGAGAAAGAAATAGCAGTGTGACAGTTTAAAAACAGGTTAGCAGGACGGTTACAGTAATTAATACATTGCATTAATGTTCATAGTGAGACACAATTTTGAACTTCTGAAATTTAAAGGAGAGGTTTATACTTGGAGCCATGAAAGGAAAACATGGGGCAGCATAAACCTTTCCAGACCTTGCACACCCCAGTGACTTGTCTCTTCTGACCAGAACTCACCCACTAACAGCAAGTCAGCTATGAGGTTCCACACAATCCAACCACCTTGCAAAATTCCCACCTATGAGCATGTGAGGTTTGGGGTCATCTTACATCTAAACCATAACAACTCCTGATCACATATTCAGGAAAATTGTGAGAGATATTTAAGGCATGATTTTAAATACCTCAAATTTCATTTGTGTCACTGTGCAAAGATTTAGAAATTATATATATATATATATATATATATATATATATATATATATATGTATAATATAATTTTTTTTCAGAACTGCGGGTTAACTCAGACCCTTGCACTTGCCAGGAAAGTGCTTGTTCCACTGATCCATCTCCCTAGGCACTAGAAATTACCAATTTTAATGTTTTTCTTCTGAGAAGTAAACACTAGCCTGAGAATGTGACTCAGGGCATGGGTACTTGTCCAATGTCTACAAGGCTCTGGTTTGGTAGCCAGAGATTTCCTTCTGTAAAAGGCATAAATATCAAGTTCAATTTTGAGGAATCAGCAACCATAATGGCAAGCAGTTCTCCAACATGAGTGAAGTACATTTTCAGGAGATTATACACAAAATTTAATCATATGGTTTGATTCTATATCTCCTGCATTGACAATGTTTCATCATAGGAAAGGAATAAAAATAGAATTCTTCAACTTTGGCTGTGTCCTAGGAAAGTTGATAATTCTACACTATTTGCTAAGTGTATTATAGTTTTCTGAAGGCCTGTGCCCAAAATGTGTTATTTTATACTTTTATGTTTTATTTATTATTTTTATGTATTTGGTACAGGGTCTGGAGGGTCTTCAGGGTCTCACTAAACAGATAGGACTCATAGTGATCCTCCTGTTTTCTGCCTCCCAAGTGCTGGAATTACAGGCACGCATCACCAAGCCCAGTTTCAGTCGCTGTCTCAGCACTCCCCGGGAACAGGGTCAACACACCATGCCAGAGATCAAACCCCAGCTGCTGTGCTGTGCTTAAGCAGGGTATCCTTTTGCATTTATTAATATTCTTTGATTTTTTTTTTTTTGGCAGAACCAGCATTGAACTAAGGCCCTTGTAATTGCCAGGCAAGTGCTTATTCTACTGAGCTATCTTCCTGGCTTTGAATAGAAAAAAAACACACTGAGGGAGAGAGTGTAAAGGCCAGGTGTCATGGTACATCCTGTGATCACTGCACTCTTGAGGCTGAGGCAGGCAGATCACCTCAAGTTTGAGGCAAACCTGGGCTACATTGTGAATTTAAGGCTGGGCTACATTACACAAAGAGACCTTGTCTGGAAAAAAAAATAGAAAAGAAAAGGAGAAATTACAGCTAACCAGAGCTCTTTAAAGAAATCATTTGAAAGAATGTTGTGCTATTCATAAATCAAAAGAGAAGCTTAATAATCAGACGGCAGGAAGAGTGGGATATAGTTTGGGGGCACTTATACCACTTTAGAACACTCAAAACTTTTGAAATCTGCTCATTAGACTCAATTAGAATGTTTTATTCAACAGGATATTTTATTCTTAGAGCATTTAAAGGGATAGAAAACAATTGGAGTTTGTTCCAATAGTTGTTTCTGGTACTGGGAATTGAACCTGAGGTTTTGTGTTAAGTTCTACACAGCCTGTTTTCACTTTTGTTTTGAGACTGCATCTCAGCTAGTTGCCTCGGATACGCTGACACTGTGATCCCACTACCTCACACTCCCAAGTAGAAGTGTGTGTCAAAAGAATTTATTCTTAAGACAATATTTTGTCCTGAGGAGTACCTGATCTATGCCCTCCCCTCAAGGTACAAATCGCCAAGCTGACAGGCTGATTGTGTTAGTGTCTTAAGGGTCTTCTTGTTCACTCTGGACTGAACTGACTCCGTATTCTTTTTTTTTTTCCTACAGAAAGAAGTAGAAGCAGTTCCCAAAGGAAATGCTTGATGTTCAAGATGTTAGTAGATATTTCTTGTAGAAGATAGTAAATATGATTATGAAAGCCTGGATTAGACAAATTGATCCCTTAACAGTGTTTCAGGACCTTGACTGCATTTGTTCATATGTGTTCACAGAAATCCCTGCTAACCATTGTCAGTGCAGCATAGTTTGAGAAATGTTCCATTGCAAACAAAGAAAAGTAAAGAGTTCCTTTTCATAAAGCACCTTTCACTATGGGAAAGAACTTCAACTGAAATGCAGGTTGGTGGACTCTGAACACAAGGTTCCAGATTCTGAGTGCTAATTGCTTCCCAAAGATTTGCTTCTCTACAAGGCACTGCTGCAGGCAGCACAGGTCCTGGAACCTCTGTTCTGATAACTGCAGGACTCAGGGAGCACACTTAATTGCGTAAGTCTTTAAATCTGTTATGTGACTCATGAGCCTATTTGAGGGTGAGAGTGCAGAAGGTGCATTGTTAGCACACTCTTTGTGCTCAGCTTAGGGGAAATTGCTGAGCACTGTGAAGGTAGATAGAACCCAAGACTTCAGATTACTTTGCTTACACTAGGTATAAAATTAATGTGGTTCAGGCATCTTTCATAGCAGTTTTTCAAAAGAATGCAAGGCATGCCTGAACTAGGTTACTGTTGGACAACTTCCCTGAGTAGAGAGAGAAATCCCTGGGTGCTTCAGAGCGCAATCCCTCCCAGTCCTGCAGAGGCTGCACTTGCCTATAGTGTGCTTCCTCAGAACTAAAAAAATGTTACATTATTTAATGAAATGAAGAAATAATCTGAAATGATTCATCCTACTTAAGCACAAAAATGAGAAATGGATATTAAATAATTGCTATAATTTCCCCATCTAATAATATATTGAGTATATATTGAGTGATTAGGAAATAATGCTATGATATAGAAGCAAACAGCTAACATACAGAAGTTCTGGTAGTTAACTTGTTGTTTTGTGGTTCTCAATGTGTTTTAATGTCAATTTAATTAGGTGATAATAGTTTCTGATGTTTGGGCAGCTGAAATTCACTCATTTAATAGATATAAATAGGAAAGGAGACAAAAAAGCATCAGTCTGTTGCAGACTCCTGTCATCTGTCTCCCAAATATATCGTTGTTCCATTAGCCTACTATATATTTGGAGTAGAATCCTGAAGAAAGATAGGCGAGATGTAGCATAAGGATGAGATTCTGACCCAATGGAACTGTTGTCTTTAAGTAGAGTAAAAGACACATGCACACAAAGAGAAAGTCATTGTGTACACACAGAAAAAGAGGTGGTCTGCTCATAGGGCAAAGGCACTCAATCTATGGTGAAACATCCGTTCAGCTGTGTGATCTTATACTTCCAAACCTGATAAGAGCCAGAACTCAAACTCTGACAGTTGAAGTACCTCCAACTGCAGTGTTCTGTTATGACAGTTCAAGTTGATCAATACACTTCCCTACTTAGTTTTAATACTCAGCATCAGTCTTTGCTATACCATGTGTGCTCGCACACACACACACACACACATCATAAAGGACTTGATAGTCAAATTAGCTTGTGAAGCTATAGGTTCTATCTTCTTCACTAAAAAGTTTATAGTTAAGCAATAATTTTTACTAAAATATTTCTCAAACAATATTTTAATGTGCATTATAAATCTGGCATAAGAACTGGTCAATGCGTGTTACTTCTTGCTCTTGAATTTTTCCCCTCGTGGGGCCATAATATTAAGCTGAGCTGTAAATGGCTATGGTCGACAACTTCTTTGAATAACTCACTATTGTTGTAAAATGCTGGACTGTGTTGGATTGTGTTGTCGAGTTCAAGCACCTAAGTTAGTTGAATGACAATGGAGTGCCCACCTTTGGCAGGTGTAGACAAAGGAAGGGGTATATAAAGAAAAAATCATGATGTGTGTGTATGGACAGTACAGTTGGGATAGATAACGCTGTGCTTCTACATAATTCTGAGAGGTAAGATCTGCACTAATGGTGGTTGGACAGGATAATATGTTGGCTTCTAGTACTACGGTCATCAACTAGGAAAATAATTATTGAATTTTTGATGTAATTCAGGTATAAAAAAAGAAGATAAGTAAGCAGCTACACTCTTAATTCACTGATAAGAGATATCTGCTAAAATAATATCTGTAAATATAATACCATGTGTGCACCTTGTACAATACCAAAACATTATGAAAACAGTTTGCAATGTATTAATTTATCTGTCTTGTTAAGGTGTCTTGAAACTGTCTGATTGACATTTGTAGTTCAATAAAATAAAATAAAATAAATAATAATACAAAAAAACTGGTCAACGAAATATTTTCTAATATATTAAATCATGTGACTTTTAGAAAAATTGCCTTTTATTTGCTTGAGCAATTTCTAATAAAGTAATCTTAGCAAATATTACCTATGGAAGTTAACTAGTGCTATTTCATTATTAGAGCTAATGTTTAAGCTTCTTGTTACTCAAATAAAAGTTGTTTTATTTTGTATGAGAATTATATATCATAGATTCAGTTATTATTCTAGATTTATGTACTAGTTTTCTAGAGAAGTATCAAGAGGATGTGTTTCTATAAGAGAGAGACAGAGAGACAGAGACAGAGAGCCAGAGCCAGAGACAGAGCCAGAGACAGAGATAGATGCAGTGATAAACAAAGAGAGAAAGGGTGTTTAGTGACCAAAACAACTTCATGCTGTAGTCTCCACTCCAGTGAGTGCCTGCAATGTCGTGAGTCCTCGCTTCATCAAGGGTGCTAATCTTTCTTCAATGCCTTCAAATGATTGGACAAAACCTGTGTAGAATACAGAAAATAATTAGATAGATAATTAGATAAATTATTAGATATGATCATATGCTGCTTTTTTCTTATTTCTTATTTTTAAAGAGAACACAAAATAATAGTAAAAAGAAAAAATTAGAAATCATGTACACTTTCACTAAACAAAATATTATGAATTCTACACAATTTGTTCAAGTGCATAGATAGGTTATTGTCTAAACCTATGTTTAAAGAAAAGCTGAATCATGACCCAGCTAGGTTGACATATAAAATTAACTAGCATAGTCCACAGAAGACTTATCCTTTCTGTTTTTGTCACATGTTGCTCCTTTTAAAATCAAAGTCTTCGAATGCACTCTTCTCTCATTTCTTCTCTTCGAATGGCAGATATCACAAGTGTGTTCAGGAAGGGCCTTTTAGACTCTGTTGGAGAGCTCTGCATCGCTCCTGTGGGCTCATTTATTACACAGGGGTCAGTAAACACCCAGAACGAAAGAAGTGCAGCTGCCCTCGCTGTCCATAGTCTGCTCATTACTGACTCAGGGAAGCTAGAGTACCACAAGTCATCCAGCGCTCACCTAGCACTTCAGGAATCGAACCTCTTGTTTACTGCCTCTTTTCATAGCCCTTATTCTTAGTTTCTGGCTGTTCTCACAATACAAAGAATCAACGTGCTTTTCCCATATGGATGCTTATTCACGTCTTCTAAAGCTTCTTTCCTAGAAAGAGCTCTTTAGTTTTTGTCAGTGTGACCAAATAAATACCAATAAATAAATGAATAAATAAATAAACAAATACCGTAATGGAACAAAGGTTTATTTTGGCTTGTGGTGTTAGTTTCAGTCCAGGAGTGGCTGACTGGAGACAGAAACTCCGTGGCAAGAGAGAGCTGCAAACTATTGCAGTCAGGAGACAGAGGAAAAAAAAGGAGGAGCCAGAGAGAGGACAGAAACCAGGAACAGGGACATAACTTCTGGGCCACGCCTCCAGTGAAAGTGTTCAATCAAAGAAGCATTCACTCTTATCAGCTTATTTAAGTATAAACTCATGGATGCATTAACGACTTCAATTAATTAATTAGATTAATGAGCCTAATTAATTAATTAGATGATGAGCACCACCATGATCTAATTACCTTCCAACCCCCCCCCCTAAAAGCAATAGTCCTCCCAGGAACATTTTTGATCCAGATGATAACATTCATTAAAAAATTTGCAATGCAGTCTGTTGTCACTGGCTTCGACATTTACAGACTTTTCAACTTATAATTTTATTTATGATACTACTGAAAAATTCACATTTAGCTTTTACACTTCTATCATTAACTTACTTTCTTATCATTGTAAATATTCATTAACTAAAACCATATCTCTTGTTTTCTAAACTAGACAAATAATTTCACCCTGTATCTCAAAGAGATCTTTTGATTTATAAGGTAATATTCTTATATCCCTCTTCTTAAATCAGTGCGTGTGTAGCAGTCCTTATGTTTTCTCCTGAAAGAAAATATATTTCTGACCTTGAAAGGCTAGAGCCAAAATGCTGGCTGGCCTTGTGGCTCTTCTATTTCTCCAACTCTGATTTGTGAACTTAGGTTGTTAACCATCCAGAGGAAAAGCTGATTAGTATCCTGCAGCATATGCCATTCACTTTGCCTTATATGACTCAATTGATTTTAGTTGTTGTTGTATGTTTCCTTTTATATTTCTGCTTTTCGCTTGTTATATTAGGGAGACTATACGATATTTACACATATGTGTCTGGTTTCTTTCATTTATGAGTATATGTTCAAATGGCATCCACTTCAGTATAAATGCTTCAAACTTATCATTTTAATAGCTGAGTAATGCTCCATTATATAGAAATACCACATCTTTTTCAACCATTCCTCATGTGATGGACATCTTGGTTGTTTGAAGATTTTGCTATCACACATTGCACTGCTATAAACATAGGTACACATATATGACTATGATACATTGTTTTCAGTTCCTTTGGGAAAATTCTCAGTAGGGGATAGCCGGCTTGAATGGGATTTCTAGTCCTACTGTTTTGAGGAGTCTCCACACTGACCTCCACAATGGTTGTACCAGTCTACATTCCCATCAGCAGTGGAGAAGTGTTCCCTTTTCTGCACAACCTCTCCAACATCTGTTGTTGGTTGATTTCCTTATGATAGCCATTCTTTCTGGAGTGAGATGGTATGTCAGTGTTGTTTTTCAAGGTCAGCAAAGACTCAGGACATAGGAGAACCCGTACTGCAACATCATGAAACTCAGTTGAGCTTCAAATTTTCTGAACAAGGAGATTATGGAGCCACAGAGGAAAGAGATTGAAGTTCTATAGTGTGCCTGGAGAGAGTCACATGGAGAGAAAACTTTCTCTCAGGCTCTCACAGAGAGCAAACTGGTCAAGCATTGGCCATGACTCATCCACATGGATGACACAGACAAAGTATCTTCAGAATAATGTACAGGACTACAAGATAAACCCTGAGGGGACTTCACTGACCACATAAGAAACATAAAGTACATGTGTTGGTATATAAGTCTTGATCCATCTAGGTCTTAACCATCCAGCAGAAAAGTATAAAAATGTGGTATACATTGCAGGGTCATAATATTAAGCTGAGCTGTAAATGGCTATGGTCGACAACTTCTTTGAATAACTCACTATTGTTGTGGAATTCTGGACTGTGTTGTCAAGTTCAAGCACGTAAGTTAGTTGAATGACAATAGAGTGCCCACCTTTGACAGGTGTAGACAAAGGAAGGGGTATAGAAAGAAAAAATCATGAAATGTGTGTATGGACAGTACAGTTGGGATAGATAACGCTGTGCTTCTACATAATCCTATGAGAGGCAAGATTTGCACTGATGGTGGTTGGACAGGATATTATGTCGGCTTCTAGTACTGTGGTCATCCACTAGGAAAATAATTATTGAATTTTTGATATAATTCAGGTATAAAAAATAAGATAAGTAAACAGCTACACTCTTAATTTACTGATAAGAGACATCTTCTATAATAATGTCTGTAAGTATAATATCATGTATGCACCTTGTATGATACCAAAACAGTATGAAAACAGTTTGCAATGTATTAATTTATCAAATCTGTCTTGTTAAGGTGTCTTAAAACTGATTGATATTTGTACTTCAATAAAGTAAAAAATAAATTAAAAATAAAAATAAAAAAGAGAAAATATATTTCTATCCTCTAAAGCTAAACTAATTGTTCTTCACTGAATATTCTGGGGGAGATTAATTGATTTTTCTCATTGCTAAACATACATTCTTATCTGAAGTATTTCTATCCAGTGCAGTTTTTGGTTTAGTAGACTCTTTTGATTGCAAAAAGCAGAAGATGAAATTCACCATCCTTTCAGTTACTTTCTTCTTGCTCAGACACAATACCTAGCATGTAGATAGATAGATAGATAGATAGATAGATAGATAGATAGATAGATAGATAGACAGACAGACAGACAGACAGACAGACAGACAGACAGAGAGAGAGAGAGAGAGAGAGAGAGAGAGAGATAGATAGATGATAGATAGATAGATAGATAGATAGATAGATAGATAGATAGATAGATAGATAGATAGATAGATGATAGATAGCAAAGCAGCACATGGCAGAGAGCAACCTTTCATGGAAGCAGCAAAGAACCCAGAGCAAACTGAAGAAGTAGCAGCAACAGTGGCTACAGAGAAGTCTGTCTCCCTTAACTTGCATTTAAGCTATCTGCCCCAGGCTGGAAGCAGCTCTTATATCCATAATCCCAGCAGCACTCATACCCATAGTCCCAGTGGATCATGAGTTCATCACAAACTCTAGAGGTCTGCCCCATGATTGCATAAGGTTTTGGGGAAATAAATACACACAAACCATAACACCATTGAAGGGTAATGTTCATGGAGCTAGAATTCTCAGATGATAGTATTTTGTTTGTGTTTTACTTTTTCTCTCCGATCTATTATCCCACAGCATTCTTGTCTCAGATGTTTCTGGTGATTGGTGGCTATCAATGACACTGAGGCATCTTGGTACTCCCTTGTCTTTTAGGATTTCAAGATTCTCCTGTTGTCATTTGCTTAATCATTTTTTTTTTCTGGTATCAGGAATTAAACTCAGGACACTGGGCTGGCTAGGCAGGCACTTAGGCAGCTGAGCTATCTCTCTGGCTCCATCATTTGCTTTAAACAAATTGTTTATTCTGGCTTTCTGGTGCTTTGTGTAGGTCTCTAATTTTATCCTGCCTTCAATATTATAGAAATTCTTGGCTATTTATCTGCCTTTGTTCAATCTGAGGAATGTAAATCATTTCTAAAAATTATCTTTCATCTCTTTTTCTTTATTTTTAGAAACCTGAAGTTTAGAAACTAGCACTTGCTAGTGTCTTCCAGGTCCCTTAGTATTGGATAGTTCATTCTTTTTCTATATTTCAAACTGATTAGTTTTGCCTTATTTTACTGTAATTATTTATTTTTCCTACTCCAACATCCTCTAGTTTCTCTAAAGAGGTTTCTTTTTATCTACTTGATTTTGTAAAATGAAAGTTTCTGCTTGTTTCCTTCCTTACAATTTTTAATCTCTTTATTGATATGTTCTATGTGATCCATATTATGCACCTGATTAATTCTTTTAGCAAATTTAAAGCATTTAGGTTAAAATCTTTTCTAGTGAGATCAGTATTTGCACTTCCTCAGAGATGTTTTTGATTTCTTGCTTCTTGAGTGTAGAGCATATTGTTTCATTTTTTCAGTATGGCTTACAAGGGTTGCTGATAACCATGCTTTTTTAATATTGTAATGTGGTAAATTTCAAAGTTAGATTCTCCAGGGAACATAGTTGATGCTTCTCAAAGATGTAGTCATCAAGTTGTTTAGTCACTTTTTCAAAATATTTCTGCAATTATTATATTTCTTTTTATATTCTTCCCTATCTACATATTTCCCTTGTAAAGTGAAAAATCATTTTGACTGTCTGTATCCAAAAAGAAAATAATTCTTTTTAAGGTTTTTCCAACAGCTGCTGCAAAGGAGGCTACTTCTCCCTGAGGGAATTGTGACATTTGACTTGGTGATCTTCCAGTCAAAACAGTGTAATCTCCCCAATTTTTGTAGGACTTGAAACTTCCTTCCAACTGTTCCACTAGAGAGCTGCCCCAAATGGGAGGTCCCATCTCCACAGATAGTGGTGAAGAGGATGGATGGGATATTGTACCCCTGCATGAAGAACAAATTTCACAGCATTTTTTCATTATTAATCATGTTCCTGGACATTGATAATATTTATGCAGATGCCAAAGCTCTGAAATAACTGGATTTATGGGGTTTTCCCCAACTTCTTTATTCTTCTCTTGAAGGCAATAGTTCATGGTGTTCTTGCTCCACTATTTTCCATAGTATGTACTTTGTAACGTTTTAAATTCATAAAGTTACTTTGGAAAATATTCTTTTAAAATTTTGAATACACTCTACATAATTAAGTGCTGATTTATGTTTTTTTAAATAAAACCTTTTTGTCACATCCACAGCTCTCTGAAATTCACACATAACCCTACAATTTTCTGTTTCTTCTCAAATTATCAACAAAAATGAAAAGCTAGAAATCATATTTTTTCACTTTTTTTATACTCTGTTGTATTTCAAGTCTGCTTGTATTCCTTTTTCATGTATTCCTTTCTATTACCACTTGATGTCTCGGAGTACCATCCATGATGCAATAATAAGTGAATGACTACTAGACAGACAGAAGATTAAAATAAATGAATAAGAGATTTCATGTAGAGGACAGATGGTAAATAGAAGTACCAATGGTAAAATCTTGAGGCAAAAAATTATGAATTAAAGTATTCTCCTGAAAACTGTCTCATGAAATTCACTGGGGAGATACTGGCATGAAATATCCAGAGATGTCAGTATGACCCAGAAGCAGTTATGTTTTCGAGGAAAACTTAATTTTTCACTTATCTGGGTGGTCCTCTTGCAATGGGGGTGTTGGTCTGTAGCTAAGTGCGCAGTTTAGAAGAAAAGCTGGAAAGTTACTAAAGTATAATCATTATATGGAAGACAACGTACTTCTTACTTATTACTAAATATTTTATAGGTTAATATGAAAGCAGAAGGTCAGCCCTATGTAGAATCAGTTTTAAGGTACATAAGGTAAGAACAAAGAAGTATAGAAAACATGCACAGTATTTTGAAAGTACTGAAAAGACACGCTTTTAACTCAAAACTTAGCAATGGAGTCAGGGATCTGACTTATGAGCAAAAAGTACAATCGCCACTTTTGAGATCCCTAGTAAGGTACAATCTTATTTCCTTCATGTATTAGAATTCTTCAGAACACTAACTTCTGCCATATTTTCATTTTGTCTGCAATAGGAGTCTACAGAAGAATGTTTCTTCCTGAGGAAAGTGATTTTATGTCTTTTTTTGGAAAGTTGAAAACCTTTATTTTCATTTCATTACTGTCACTTGAAATATTTTAATGATGGCTTACGACTCTTTTTTTTGACACATTATTTGATCAGTTCATATGTGCTTCTGCAAAAGCCAATCATTCCAGAATTGTGGATATCAAATCAGCCATTAACCAAAACTGTGCAAAACAGAAGAAATGAAGTACAATACAAAATGATGAGAATGTGCTGTTTCCATTTTATAGTCAGGTACTACACAACAAATGATGTTTTAGTCAACAGACTGGACACACATTAGAAACCTCCTCAGATTGTATCCTCTAATGATATTGTAGTTCTCTCAGTTTGTGTCAGAGTACTTTAAGATGTTTGAACAGTATGTTAGAAATTTATTTTTTAAATATTAATTTTATTGAGAAATAAATAGCATTGAGACAGTTTCAAAACAAGTTAGTAAGACAGTTACAATAATTAATACATTGCATATTGTTCTCTTCATAGTGGTTATTCATAGTACAAGATGCAGGTATGATATCTTGTCTAAATATTAGTACAAATCTTCCTTCTCATTAAACTAAGAGAAAGTAGCTGTATATCTATTTAAACAGAAGATTATGGGGCCACAGAGGAGAGTGTTTAATATTGTAGAGTGTGCCTAAGGAGAGTCACATGTAGAGAAAACATTCTTTCATGGTTTCACAGAGAGCAAATAGGTCAACCATGGCTGTGACTCATCCACATGGCTGACACTGACAAAAGATCTACAAACTGTTGTACATGGTTTCAGGGTAAATCATGAGGGGATTTGACTGTCCTTGGCAGATACAAAAGTTACACTACTTGTTCTGTAAGTCTTGCTTTATATCCAGTATAAAAGTATAAAAATAAGGTATAAAAAGCAAAGCCATATTAATATGCTAAGCTATAAAAGGCTTAAGTCAACTTCTGACATTGTCAGTCTTGTGGATAACCCACTACTATTATGGACTACTAGACTATATTGGATTATTTTGCTGAATTCATGCACCTATAATATTTGAATGGTGATGGAATACCCACCTCTGAAAAAAGTAAACAAAAATGGGGGATATAAAATGAAGGAACATTTTGTAGTAAAAATAATATATATATATATATATATATATATATATATATATATATATTGATTTTATGTCTTTTCATGCTTCAGTCATTTGTCATTGAAATGTTAAACTCTGAAAGGGTAAAATATCAAAGGAAAACTTTAAAAGAGTGGAGGTTTAACTATTGAAAAGAAATACAAACAGATATTGTACTAAAGAAAAAGCCCAAGGGTATATGGAAATGATATTAATCTAACAATGTTTGCATCTTTCAGTTTTTCAGAGCAAATTCACAGCATAGCATGTTATTAAAAACCAAATATAAGCAGTAGAGCAAAACTGATGACTTCAGAAATGTGTGATCTAAAATATATTAATATTTTAGCATATCCAATTAACATTCTTAGAATGATTATGTTGTCAATATTTTATATACTCTATGAGCTCTATCAAGAAAGGAAGTAATTTTATATAATAAAATTTAGGGTTAACCTGACAAAGCTTTGGGGGAATCTTCTGCTGTTAGGATTTATCATACTGTTTTTATTGGATTTGTGGCAATTTATCACAAGAAAATTGCTTTGTGAAATCTTCAGAGCAGAGTGACAATTTACTTGATTCCCTGTCCAACACAATACAGCATAATGATATGTAACTATTTTGTTGTAAATCTGGGTTTCTCAAGTGTCTCCAATTGTCAGAAGTGTTGAATGGAAAAAAGAATCAACGTTGTGTCTAATGATACAGTAGGTTTATTTGATGGTAGATTGTTCAGAACTACACAATGTAGCACAGAATTCTAATTTCTCAATTTCATAACCCTATTAGGAAGAAGATAGGAACCTTGACACACTTAACACATGCTGGTTGGGACCTTCTGGCCTCACACTGCCCAATAGCGAGTCAGGGAGGTTGTCTTTTTATTCTTCCATGGCACTACAGTTCATGAGCTCTGTTCATTAAAATTGTCATTTTGGAGGAAAGAATAAAGAGTGAATTAAAAAACTCACTTTTTAAACTTCCTCAATCAGTGCCATTCAATTCATTATTTAGAGTTTCTGGAACTCTAAGGACTGGAAGTTTTCAAGACACCACGAAAAAAGAAATGTAGATTAAATGTGTATCTGCTGACATCAGAGTACATGTATATAATTTTAAAGCTGGATAAATCTGCTTAATGAAACAATAACATAGTGTATACAAAACGTTAGTGTATCTTTTAATATTTCTTGAAATCATAGTACATTCTAGAAAACATTAATCTGTATAACTATGCATCTGGTCAATACATTGATAACGTTTTAGTTGTAATGTTTATTGAAATTAATTATTTATGATATTTGTGTCTTTACTCATTCAGTTGTTTATGAAATCACATCCCAGTAGCAGATACAAACTCATGACTTCATTGAAGAAACATAGATTTAGGTGCTGTTTGTTTACACCATGCATTATGAGAGGCAACATGATTTTATGCTTTCATAACATGTAGAATAATAAATCAATTACATCAGATGTACAGATTTCTAAACTTGATCATACTAGTAAAACGTTTTACAAAATATTCTTTAATTTTTTTCCTGTGACCTTTAAGCACAGTCCTCACAACATATAGGAGCGATTCATCTTCAGTGAAAAATGAAATTGTACTTCTATTGGACAGCAAAGTGTGCATGGTATTTGCTGAGTCCTTTGAATTAAAGATGGTTATGGTTATGCAAGGCTGTGATGAATTCCTGCTGTAGCCTGAATTCTGGCTTTCTAAGCTGAGACCTTGTGCTTCACCCTGGAGTCTCTTCACAGGTGACTGAATCTGTGACACTGGACCACACAAGCACTCAAGGCTGCAGGTTTGTCTCCTGGTATTGCTTACAGTTGTGTTACTACTGCCTTTAATTAAATGTGTGTGTGTGTGTGTGTGTGTGTGTGTATTTTGTTTTTGTTTATTTCTGGTATCGAGGATTGAACTCAGGACCTTAAGCTTGCCAGGCAAGTGCTTATTCTACTGAGCTATCACTCCAGCCACTTTAATTAATGTTTAATGATAAAAAATTAAGGAAATGTTTCCATATTTTATTGGCTAATCAGAATGAGCAACAAGCTTTTATATCCATGTGAAAATTTAAATTTAGATAAAGGCAGCCAAGCTGAGTATGAATGGATTATTAGATAAAGAATGAGCCTTTTTATGAATAGTAAAATCTAAGCTCAGGATTCTTCTCATACATTATAACTTACTGATTGCACAAGCTCCGATCGCAGCTCGAATCACAAGCTCCAATCACAAGCTCCAATCTATCTCTGTCTGCATCTACCATTGTTCCCTCCCTAGGCTGAGAAGGTATAAGTAACTCATACAGCCTCTGCATTTTCTAAGGGTGACACATTGCCTCTGATTCTGAAATCTCATGACTTTTATCACTGTCTGTGATAAAAGGTTTGGCTAACTTCTCAATTAGAACATTACTAATTAGATATCATAGGCGTTTCCTATATTTGACAGTCACATGATACAGTAATACAACTGTGAATTCAATCTAAATAGTACTCAAAGTTCTGTTTAGGAACATACAATGTTTGCATCAGTGCAACAACAGTTGGGGCTAAGAACCAAGACCTGGGTTCTAACCTGGGTTCAATATCTGCTCCTGAGTTTTTTTGTTTTGTTTTGTTTTTGTTTTCTTGCCTCTGAAAGATACTGTCATCAAATAATCAAATCTTGATTGTGTGATCTGTTTCAAAATACACTGATCAGATGATGGTTCTCAGGTCATTGAGTCTCTTTAACAGTGTTTTTACTTATTGAACAGCTGCTTATTTATGCATATTTGCTTCAACACTCTAAACTTCCACATTGCCAATCAATGTGAAACCTGTTATATTTACACAATCATATTTAGGTTTCTCACACCTTAAGCCACAGAGGCATAGGTCCAAATTCTTCATAATTTTCCATTGCAACCATGCTCTGTTAGATGCTTCCCAGTCTCTGCCAAGCTGATGCTCTTCTTTGGTGCAAAATCTCATGAATATGCCACTGAGCCACAAGGTTATGATACTAAATCTGTATGTTTAAACTTTTTTGCATTAACAGTACACTTGGGTTACATTTGGATGCCTGTAATTCTGTTGCGCTTAAACCCACTGCAGTCAATTTTTAAAAAAACCCTTGAGATGTTCTGTGTGTATTTTATTAGCAGAGTAAACATACACATTTAAATTGTTTAAAATATCACTTAAATTAAATTGATCTGACTTATTTTTAATGGCTTGTATGCAAATTCACATTGTTTAATACATTAACTGCAGCCTAAATAATTTGACATTACTGATGGGTTATCATTATTATCAATTATTATTATTGTTCTTATTAGTGAAACAATTGCATGAAATGGGTATTTTATAACACTGATAAGTAAATGAACACATTCATGGCTTTATCTTTCAAGTCCATGAATGTTAAACAACTGACTTAAATATAAAAATAAATAAAAATTGAAAAAACAATTAAGACTGTAAAGCAATGAAGAATTTAAAATGACTAACCTCAGCACTGATGCAAGACATTAGAGATTAATACATAAAATTTATTCACATTTATGTACCCAAGTATTGATCTTGATGAAAAGGAAACTATGAAAACAATAACGTTTATGACAGCTCCAAGAAAAATGAAATATCTAAGATTTAACTAAAGAACTGAAAAAAGTCTACAAAGAAAACTACAGCACTTTGAAAAAGGAGATGGAAGAGGACATCAGAAAAATGCAAAGCTGTCTTCCCCTACTGTTGCATGGGCAAAGCCAATATTGTCAAAATGGCCATATTGTCTAAACTTGTATAGATTCCGTGCAGTCCCAGTCAAGGTATCAAAAGTGTAATTTGAAAATCTAGAGAAAGCAAATATGAAACCAGAAAGGACTCAGGATCACAAGAGGAACAAGAGCAAAGCAAGAAACATCGTGATACCTGACTTCAAGCTATGCCACAAAGCAAAGGTGATACAAACGGCACAGTGCAAGAAGAAAGCCAGACCTGAGCATCAGCGGAACAGAGCAGAGGATGCAGCCTCATCCCCAGGCACATTCAGCTCTTTGATCTTTGATGAAGAGCCCAACAGCATATATTGGAGGAATGCCAGCCAAAAGTCATGGTGCTGGGAAAAAGGGATAACTGTTTGCAGAAGATTGAATGAAATTGGATCCACGTCCTTGGCAATGCATTCAATTAAAATACAAATAGATCAAAGATCTAAACCTTAAAATAGACACATTGAATATACTGCATGATAAACTAAGTAAAACATTTTAAGCCACAGGTTTCAGAAATGATTTTATCAACAGAATCATGACTGTACAAGAAATAACAGCACAAATCAATCAATGGGATTAGATAAGATTCTGAATCATAATGAGGAAACAAATATATTCCAGCTACAAGGTCCTTCCTAATAACCCCTTCCTAATAATATGTACATTGTAGTCTGTGTAAATGAACTACAATTAATAAAATCAGCAAGAATGAAAATGGGAAAAAGGGTTAGAGAAAATGTGGGGGGTGTGGTGGAAAGGGGATTATAAAAAAATCTGCATTTTTTTTTACGTGTATCAATCCTCCATGATGATTGTAAATTTATGTACTTTAAATATATACTAAGAATATTTAAATTTTTTTAAAAGAATCAATTAGTAAAGTGGAAGAACAATCTACAGAATAAGACAAAAATTGTGTAACCTCTTACTGAGACAGAACTGATATCTACAATGTATAACACATAAAGAATTCAAAAATAAAACACCCAGTTAGAAATGGACAAATCACATAAATGGATACTTCACAAAAAAGAAATACAATTGGACAACAAATATAGGAAAAATGTTTAACATGTCTGGCAAATACAGAAATGCAAACTGTAAAAAAGCGAAGATTTCACTTCATACCAGAAAGACTGTCAATCATTAAGAAATGAACATAGAAATCCTAGAGTGGCTGTGTTTAAAAAAAATTCTCATACGTTGCTAATGGGAGTTCAAACTAGTAAAACCATTAAGAAAATTAGTACAGAGATTTCTCAATGAACTACAATAGAAATTCCATATTTTTTTTTTTTCTTTTTGGCAGAACCAGGGATTGAACTCAGGCCCTTGCATTTGCCAGGAAGTGCTTATTCCACTGAGCCATCTCCCCAGCTTCTACATAAACCTATGAGAGGCAAGATCTGCACTAATGGTGGTTGGACAGGATATTATGTCGGCTTCTAGTACTATGGTCATCCACTAGGAAAATAATTATTGAATTTTTGATATAATTCAGGTATAAAAAATAAGATAAGTAAGCAGCTACACTCTCAATTTACTGATGAGACATATGGTAAAATAATATCTGTAAATATAATATCATGTATGTACCTTGTATGATACCAAAACATTATGAAAACAGTTTACAATGTATTAATTTATCGAATCTATCTTGTTAAGGTGTCTTGAAACTGTCTGATTGATATTTGTACTTCAATAAAATAAAAAATTAAATTTAATATAATTTAAAAAAGAAATTCCATATGACCCAGATGTCCTCCTTTCACAAGACCTTGAGACATAATACCAATGTTTATAGAAGCTGTATCATAATAACTGAATTGTGGATGCAGCCTGTATGCCCATCTGTAGATGATTTGATAAAGAAAATATGTCTCTATAATGGAATAGTAGTTGATTGTAAAGAACAACAAATTAAAAAAAACAAACCAACATATTTGATACATTTCTAGGAAAATTTACCAACCTGGAAAATATAATATTGAGGGAAATAAACCAAAAACATAGGCTAAAATAGTATATAACATCTCTGTTGGGAAGGCAAAGTAAAAACAAAGAGAATCATAAAGATAAGCAGAAGAAGATGAGAAGATGAATCTCTTAGAAATGTAGTGAGACACTGTAATAAATAAATGAATTTAAAAAACAAAAAGAAAGAAATGGGGAGGACTCCAAGAAGATCAGGGGTTATGGGACATGGGCCAGTGGGAGGAAAAGGGGAAATAAGTAGAAAGAAAATATGCCATGTGCTAGAACCTAATGAGCTCAACAACTGTGAACATTTTTTTTTTTTTTTTTGTGGAACCAGAGATTGAACTCAGGCCCTTTCACTTGGTAGGGAAGCACTTATTCTCCTGAGCCATCTCCTCAGCCCCAATGTGAACATTTTATATCATAAACATGAACCAAAGTTAATAGCATCAATAAAAGTGCAAATGAGGAAAGGAGAATTAAAAGAGGTAGACAGGGAGGAGGGAAAGGGGCTTTTAAAAATTGTATTTTGTACATGTACTCACTCCCCAAGATGATAGTCAATTGTACTGAAAACATGAAAATATAAAAAATAAAAATAAAAATTAGACTAATAAGGAGAAATGTTGAGGAACATGACAGAGGCAAGACCATTCACTTATACACAATAGATGAGTAAGACAATGACCCTGAAAAACATCAGGAGATTTTTGAAACTAGCAGTTAAATGGTAAGATTCTCACCCCAACTAATGATATATGCTGATACCTGTGAACCAAGCAACTGCACTGAATTTAACAAAATGTAATAGAAAGGTCACACTCCAAAGGACTGACATTCTGATCTTCTAAATATACACTTCTTGTCATGACATACCAGCTATTACTACACTGCCTTTTTTTTAAAGGATAGTAAATGAAAAATAAGACAAAAAATGTCACAAGACAGTCATGCTACAATGCTACTATTCTGTATATGGATTGACTTCTACACATTTATGTAAATATATGTGTGTTCATTCCTAAAAAAAAATAAAAATTAGACTGAGTACAATATTTTTCAAAAACTCTTTGCCCTTTGCATATGAATCTTTTCTGCATCATGCAAATGAAATAATACTACCATTTCCAAAGTCTAAGAAAATTGTGTTTACAGAATTCTGACATTCTTTCACTTTATCTTTAGCAATAAGAACCTGTAACAGGGGCCGGGGAGATGGCTCAGTGGAATAAGCGCTTCCCTGGCAAGGGCATGAGTTCAATCCCTGGTTCCTCTAAAAAAAAAAAAAAAAAAAAAAAACCTGTAACAGCAAACACTGAAGAATTACATTTTTAAATACTATCTCCTAACTTTTTAAATTATTAAGGCCTCATTCCAAAATTCTACCTATCCATTTTTCTTTCTTTATTTCAGTTACTGGTAGTAAGAGAATAATTTCAGCATTTGAACAATGTGCACTCAAATTCAAAGTCTCTCTAAGACAGTTTGTTTTACAATAGCTGTTCTTGCTTTAAGAGAAAGAATGTGGTTATAGCTTTCAAACTATTTTGAGATTTGATTACAGGCTACAGTAGAAAATCACTTAGACTAATACAAAAAATGTACAAAAGCATTTCAAAAGTTGCTCAGTATCTATCATGGCAAAATATATCTGTTATCATTCAGCTTAAAGTCATTAAAGAAACATTCAAAGAATTTAGGCAGAATTGAAAAGTATTGATATTTATTTTAATGTATGGTTAATCATTGAGTATAACCATTTTAGTGGAAATGAACAACTGGTGTTAAGAAGCCTTTATAATTTTTTTCCTGCTTGTGAAAACAATACCAATTTTATCATCCAAGATCTAAAGCATATATAAGAGTAAATGTGCGGCAATAAAATATTTTGTGTAGCCTTAGTATCAAATAAACAAAATAATAGGAAACAAAAAACACAAAATTATCTTTAAACACTAGTATACACACACACACACATACACATATATATGTATATGGTTTGTGTGTGTGTGTGTGTAGATATACTCTGCTGTTCTGCTGTTGGTCATAGTGGAAAAATGTTATATTTCTTAATATTTCAACAGTTTTATACACTATAAATAACTTCTCAAAACCTATGTCATATGGAATAATGAATGCTTACAGAAACAAGTAAACTTGGAAAAAGCAATGCTAATAACCTATCAAAGAAAACATACATAGAGATAGTTGATGGTAGACGCAGGTTAATACAACTGATTAAGTAAAATATGTGTGGAAATGATACAAATCCAAATAAGAAGGCTCCACAGACCCAAGGAGTTTCTACGATTAGCCAGATTCCATAAATAACTCACTATGACTGATCAGATCAAGAGTACCAGAAAAATCCACAGAAACTTGAAAGATAAGACAGATCATAGCAGCCTTCTACCAAGATGGTGCCGAAAGTGAAACAGGAAACCTCTGCCCTTCCCAAAGCTGAAGACAAAGCAAAAGCTTTGAATTCCAAGAAAGCTGTGTTGAAAGGAATCCACAGCCACAAAAAGAAGGTCACCCACCTTCCACCATCCTAAGACACTGCAGTTCTGGAGGCAGCCCAAATACCCTCGGGAGAGTGCCCGCAGAGAACAAAGCTTGAATCCTATACTGTCGTCAAGTTCCCCCTGACCACAGAATCAGCCATGAAAAAGATTGAGGACAACAACACACTCATGTTCATTGTGGATGGCAAAGCCAAGAAGAATCAAATCAAGCAAGCTGTGAAGAAGCTCTACGACATCAATGTGCCAAAGGTCAATACCCTAATCAGGCCTGATGGAGAGAAGAAGGCATATGTCCAACCAGCTCCTGATTATAATGCATTGGATGTTGCCAACAAAATTGGTATCATCTAGACTGAGTCCAGCTGGCTAAATCTAAATATATACTTTTTTCCCAATTTAAAAAAAGACAGGTTACAGCCTTTGTGCTAGGTAGAAGTAAAGATGATGTGTGAACAGACTACAGTGAAACTCATAATATAGTCTGTGGCCAGTATCAACAGTAGACAAAATGATCTGAAAACTGAGTATCCAACACCCTTTCTTTAACTGTAGGATTATAATTACAGAGAATTATAAAATTCACATTAAGTAAGTAGATATTCTTTTAAATTTTGAGAATGAGCAATGTGAATCAATAAGGAGAGAGAGAGAGAAAGAGAGACAGAGACAGAGACAGAAAGAGAGAAATTAGATAATGGGAAAGTCAGCTCAAAGATCCAGATATCAGGTAAGGGAGAAATTAAAAGGAGTTTCTGAAACTGGGGAAACATCTCTGGAGGCAGATGATTACTAGATAATCTCTTCAGAAATTCCAAAACTATGGTTAGAGTATGAGTGAAATGGGTAATGGATATGCCTGTCTATTAGAGTAATGGCAACTGAAAGTTGGATATATGCTAGTCTTTTGGATCCTGATAGTACCTGAAGGATTTCTCCCTAAAAGCCAAGCTATAATTTTTCAGTTACTTTAATAATAGAAATATATCCAAGTCTTTGACACAATTCTATAGCAAACTCAGAAATATTCACTATTACAGGTAAGTTATTTCACACTATCACACAGATGAGAGGAATTATCTCCAGGGTAGTTGAAATGAAGGAAATGAAGGAAAATTTTAAATTGTAGACCATAAGGATTATAATTTGTAGCTTCATAGCAGGTAAGGTACACCTTAATGTAGGAACTATGGTGTTGGAAAGACCAACACACATAAAAGTCAAGCAAGAGGAGCTCTAAATATGTGAATAACACAGGATGAACTGAATGAATGAGGAAAAGCAAGCATTTTTATGAGTAAGCTTATGGAAAATGTCAGAGGTCCATTTTTAGATCTGTCAGCTCCATGGTGTGGGAGTGTGCTGGATAGATCAAAGGAATCATGCAGAACTGGTCAGAATATATGGCAGAATGTCAAACTATATTTAAGCAGAATCATATCCTGGTAAAGGCTCACATTTACTTTGTCCCTGGAGTCAGTTTGCAAGATACCTTAAATTTGGCATTTCTAGTACTCTAAGATTGTGTTATTTTTAATTCCAAAATACCATATACCATGCTTCCTAGTAAATTCATTAACTAGGTACAAATATTATGTACATGTCCTCTTTTAATAAAAAAAAATGAAATGCCCTTATTATCACAGTACAAAAGAGTTCGAGGAACTTATCTTTAGGAATATCAAAACATTTGTAAGAATCAAAGAGCTGGTAAGTGATATACAGATGGTTGTGTTCCAAGATTATCATACTTATATTTATTAAAAATTCTATTGTGTTTTATCTATATTTCCATGAGCTAAAATTATAAATATGGAATAATAATCATAGTGAAAAGCAACCTTTTTGTTTCAGACAATGTCTGTCCTTATAAGAAAGGTCAAAGAACAGGACCACTTTAAAATACTACACATTGGAGTACAAAAAGTAATCATTTAAAGTACTTTCATGTACACCTGTATTTTTTTTTCTGAAACAGTTGCAAATCCAGGTTCACATTAGTGTTATAAAAGAACTAGTAAAAGGTCTACTTTGTAAATATGAAACTCTATCAGGAATATTGTACACACACATTTTTGAGTTCAGAATAAAGTTCAATTTCATTGATTTAGCATGAAAAACTATATTTCTAATATTTTCAAACAGAAAGACAAAATTAAATATACATTTAATCATTAAAACTATAGATGACACTTTTTTATATTTAATAATTTATTCTGTATTTTAAAGTATACAAAAGCTTAAAATGAGAGAACACACAAATAGATAAAACTTCTGTTTCCTATATCAGTTTTTACTTTAAAAAGATGCATCAAAGTGACCTTAGAGTGTACTTATACATGTTAAAGGATGGGTAAGGAATCATATGCACAAAAATGGATCGGAGTTAGTCCCCTTTCAGTACAACTCTGATCTTTGATAATATTTGGATAAGTAAGGTGTTTGAGCATGTGCATTAGATTTTTAATTTTTTCACTATTTTACAGCATAAGCAGCACGTAGATGAAAAAAGAACAGATACTTCTATGTACAGAAACTATTCTTCATTTAGGCATTATTTGGTATAGAAGAATCATTGCTAGATATTTGAAAGATCTGCATCACTTTAATTACTCTTATTTTGCTTTTGCTATTTTTGGTGTGCATATTAAGTGCTGTATATTTTTCACCTCTTGAATCATTTAAGCATAATTCAAAATCTATGGGACATTTATATATATTACTGTTTTAAAGATGAAGTTGAAGAGAGTCTGTATGCTCATGATACGAAAGGTGAATCTATATTTAAAAACAGGTTTCACCTATTCTGCTTTGCAGCCTTTTCTGTTCTCATCCAATGTCTACTAAAAGCACACTGCTGCCACATCCATTATCTCCCGGGGTGGGGGAGGACTGTGAAGAAAGAAAGGCAAGAATGAGAAGGCAGGCCGGCCTGGTAACTCAGCAGACTAAAGCATCTGTGTAGGTAGAGCGCAGGGCCCGGTGTTTGCTCTCTGGCACTCTGCACTGGCCCCTCTCATGGGGCATGCTGAGACACCAGTGAAGACTGGGTGTGGGGGGGTAGACCTGGGAGGCTGAAGATCGAAGCATCATATGAGTCCAGTCTACCCAGTGAGACCCTGTAGACCCTGTCCTCAGTACAGAAAACACAAAACAAAACAAACAAACAAGAATGAGAATTCAGAAAGCTGAGGTCAGGTGAAGCCCCTTTTTTTTTGTGGAGAAAACAAAACACACTCCTGATGACAGCAGTGTGTTTATGCACCTGGCACACTGACGTCAGGTGAAATTCCTCTACCTAACATCCTGCTTTCCTATGTGCCTTGGGCAGCTTGGGTTCTCAGAGCTGGAATGACTTGGCACCTGGCTCAGCAAGGGTGCTCTGTACTCTCAGGGCTAGCCTTGCTGTAGACCCACATATGTGTTCAATATTCAGCTTCAGCCATCCCCATTCATTACCCAGCACCCTCGAGAAAATACTTACTTTTCCAACAGTTTCTTTGTCATACCATAGAGATATTTAATCACATAGTTCTAAAATAACCAGTATGTTTGCATCTATATAATAGAATTTAATTTTTCCAAGTTTCAAGTAAGTGACATGTAGGTGTAAATCTTTTTAAGTGGATATGAAGCATGAAGAATAATTATTATGCTATATAATCAATTTAAAAAGTTTTCCCATTGCTGGAACACAGGACACTACCCAGTGTCCATAGTTTAAAGGATGAAAAGTTTTAGCTGGCTCATGGTTTCAGGAGGTCCAGTCCGTGGGTTGGCTGATTCTAAGACAGAAACAACATGGGGGAACAAAGTAGCTTAGCACATTGTGTCTAAGAAGCACAATAGGGAGCAGAACTGGAGATGAAGGGGAGAGAGATCAGATACAACACCCAAAGTCACTCCTCCAAAACACACTTAGGCACACCCAGAAGAGCCTTCCACCAATACACTGATACTCTCAAGATGATCAATGACACAATCTACTTTGACTTTTATACCCCACACTATTTTTAAACTCGAAAGTCTATCTCATTTTCATTTCCTGAAATTAATTTCTTCTTGCTCAGTTATATATGACATTTCTGAAACTTCTGATTTGGGTACTGTTCAAAATTCAGAAGCCAGAACCAACTACACACAGGGAAGAGTGTGAGATTGTAAAGGTAATGACTTCTTATAGAATCACTGCCTCACACACATTAAATCTCAGAAATTTAGCCAGAGAATAATTGTCCCCTATTCTACCTCTAGAAAGCAAGTTGTACCATGCTGTCTTCCAGGTGCTGATTTTAGGAAGCATTATCAAAGTACATCAAATCTTTCTGTAAGAATTTATGAGAAAGGTCCTGCAGAATGAGCTGTATCATTGTTTAGCTAAAAAGAAAAAAAACACAGGAATATATGTCTACTGCATATCAACACAAATGACACAGTGCAAATATTAACAATCCTTCTATCAAATTATTCTGAATCCATCATTCTAATGATTGCCTTCCCTAATTTATTCTTGGGCATATATTTATTGATCTTACATCTGTGAAATAGTTTGTGGTTCTTTAAAATTTAGGCATATGCCAATGACTTTTTCCATCACACTGCAGTTTAAATTATTTCCTATAAGTTTCAAGGTACCATGTTAACTTGGTTTTTTAAATATACACCAGGCTGGGGATATGCATCAGGGGCATAAATGCCTGCCTGGAGCAAGGTCCCGAGTTTGAGCCCCAGTACTGGAAAAAAAAAAAAAAGGTTAAATATATACAACATTATTTGAATATGTGTTTAATTCATAGGCAAACAAATTTCAGTACATAACGTCACAGTCTTTTCCAGTATCTACAAAATGCTCACAGACATTTATAAGCAGGTTTGTTGGGTGAATGATGAAAACCATAATCCCTTTTTGTAGTTAATGTTACTATTACATGTAGGAATCTGGTGGATACTTATTTCTTTGGTCCCTTGAACAGAAAATTATGAAATTGCATAAAGATTCCCCCAAATTTCCACCTATGCATGAGCAAAATTTCCCTGAAAGGATGGTCAACTTGAAAATATTCCTTAGATGAAAAATATTCCTTCATACATACATGAAGGCAAGGTAAGTTTAAAACTGTTAAATTTCTTCAACTGTGCATTTTAGAGAATGATCACAGAATGTTTAATGAAGTATTTACAGAGCTTGAAAGCAGTCATTTAAATTCTCAACAAATAATTTAATTTGGATTTAGCACTGTTTGCGTAGCTTAGAAAAGAATAATCATTTTGCTAATATAAATAAAACAGCAGAATTAAAATATAATTAATGTTTTCCTTGCTCAATTTATCTTCTAAAGTTATTATATAGCTTTGTTAAATAAAATTATGTAAACATTTTAGTTGAAACTGACTATAGTTTTTTTTTAATCTACATTGAGATATCAAGGATGTTGAAAAGAAAAGAAGATGAATGACATAATGAGAAAAAAAATTAAAGGTGAAAATAGAAAATGTTCAAAGACTGTATTAGTGTGCCAATTCAATCTATGAATGCTCAAAGTCTGCATCATACTATAAATCAAAATTTATAACATAAATTTTTATTACTCTGACGAAATGCTTTTATGAAATACAAAATTATCTTTATAATTCTTTCAACTCTGTAAGAAAATTGGCTACAATTGTCCCTGCTGAGCTCGGTTAAACACTCTACATAATCACTGAACTGATCCTTAGCAATCCTATTGAAATTTAATTCTCTTATGCTAAGAATAGGGAAACCTGGAGGTAGAGAACTCACAAATTAATGGTTCACCTCAGAATCATCCCAAGAAAGGAAGCTGTTGGAAATTTAATCCATCCCCATCTGCTGTTTGTCAATATTGGGCGATTTACAAATTCTATTGTACCAATGTACATACCACAAGTAGTAAAACCCTGAATTCTAAAATAATAATGACAAAATAGGATAAATTTGTAAAGAGCACAGCAAATAAATTAAGAAATAAACTCAAATTTTGATCTCTTGGTTGTTGACATTCACAGTGTGTGCTCAAGTTCTATTAGTCACAGCAGCCAATACATAAATGAAATGAAATAGAAAATAAAAATTAATGAAGAAGATAGATAAGAGGAATTATCTGCAAAGAATTTCATTCTCTGACCTATACTCTCATAGCACACTGCATGCAACTATTAAGGTTTGTGCCATTTTTATTGTAATTATGCCAGCAGCATATCTCTCTAGATAATGAGTGTCAAGAAGCTAAGGACCATATTTTACTCATTTCTGTGTCACAAATTGCTGGAACAGTGACAGTATAGAATTAAGCCCTAAATAACTTATCTTAAATAAATTGAATATACTCCTTTCAAAAATTGTAAGTGTATCTCACAAATTAGGATTTGCAACAGAAGTTCTTGAAGTATGGTCAAGTTAATTTCAAAATTAATGTCTGTAACCGTATTTACATGGCTTGAATGTTTAGAAGCTTGTTCTTTCAGAGCCACCTTTAGACTTTGGAAAAAATAAAGTTTGGTTCTCTTGAATTTGGGTTAAAATCCTAAGGTTGATAGTTGAGAACTCATATACCAATCATGTTTGTAAGGCAAATGGGTGAATTTCTGAGTCCTTTTCATCAAGATCTGTGAGTGTGCTTATTGAGTGAATGTCCAAATTCCTTCACAGAAGAATGACTACACAAGGGTTTACACTATCCTAACTATTTACTAGGTTGGGCAGAAGGATCTCTAGAGGAGTTGGCACGACTGATGTTCTCATTGCTAACCTGACTAGAAAGGATTTATAGAGTTTATTTATTGGAACTAATGAAACAAGTGTTTGCCACACTCTTTCCTATGCTAGGAGGCAAGAGAAAACATGGTAATTAAAAGCTTTTGCCATGGGTGACCTATTAATCTTCGAACAAATAAATATGTTGTAGTCATTAACTATATTATTAAAATGCATTATTATGGTGCAAGTTAATCTTGCTTGTCAACTTGACTGGAATAACAGTCCTCTGGAAAGATGTATAAGTGTGAGGGCACTAACCTCTTCACTGTGTAAACCCACTGGTTTGTTGGTGGGCCCAAGTTAGAGGAAGTAGGTGACAGGGACCTGATCTTTGGACTAAAGCTTGTGTATGACCCATTTTCTGCCTCTCCCTTCTTCTTTGATTCCTCAGTGCTACTAGTGTAGCAGCTTCCTCAAACACCCTCTCTCTCTGCCATGCAGCTGATCATGGACTGAGCTCTCTGAAACCAGAAGTTTCTCCTCTGCTAAGGTGCCAGGGTCGTATATTTTGTTCTAGTAAAAGCAAAAGAAACCAATCAATTACACACAGTGATAAACATATCATTCAGGTTTTCTTAATTGGTGATGATCAAAATGTATTTGAAAATCAAATAATTTACTCTAAACATATTTCTTCTCTAATAATATCTGCTTGTATTACTTTCAGTAATTTTTTTGAGGAAGTGTTTCCCAAAATAAATCATATAAAGCAGCACACAGGAGTCAGAAGATTTTTCTCACTTCTCTGAAGTAAACTCTTAAGTGTGTTTGTAGCTTCTCCACAGGGACATTTGTATTAGAATTACATATCCAGACTTGCATCTAAAAGCAGAGACTGTTGCAAGTGCTAGATATAGCTGGGCTATTCTGGGGCATGATGTTGAAGAACAGCAGTAGCTAACTGGAAAAACTAACAGAAAAGAAGAAATAACTCATCTAAGGAATATTTTCAAGTTGACCAACTTTCAGGAAAACTGAGCTCATGCATACCCAGAAATCTTTGGGAATCTTTATACAATTTCATAATTTTCTGCTCAAGGGACCAAAGAAATAAATATCCACCAGATTCCTACATGTAATAGTTACATGAAGCACCAAGAGGTGAATTTCACCATTCACCCAACAAACCTGCTTGTATGAAACTGTGAGCATCTTGTAGACAGTGGAAATGAGATCAAAATCTCCATTGAGAAAGTTATGCTTAGGCTGCATCTCCATATAGCTAGTTTCCCAACCCCTTGCTAGTGTAAACCCAGGACCAGGGGTTTGGGCTGGATGGGAGTAAGGTCTGAGTGGTGAGTGACATGATATGATGATGAGTGATGTTTTCACTTCATATTTAAGGCTATTATCAAATACATGTGATCTGTTTGTTTATGTTCTTTAACAAGCAGGATGCTGACTTCTGGTAATGGGTAATTCATTTCCAATACAAGTAAGAGAAATGCTTATATTTCTACCGGGTCAGCCTTATATATACTTAAACATCTTTTCCAGATGGGTTCATACGTGTCTTTTCCTAAATTCTTTGTAGAAAAGGCAGGCAAAATCTACATTTTCTTCATTCTTAGCTATATTTATGGGTACTTCTGTTTCAGAGACATAACACTACAGTAACGCTCTACATTCCATCCTGAGATTTTTTGCTGCTGCCTGCATTCCTAACACACAGAAGAAGCTACTAATCAGCTCAAACAAAGAATATTCCAGGGCAAGGGTACCCATATACCAAGCGGAGGGGGCAGCGGTATCCCAGGAAGCCTTGATGAGAAGCCCTCTTGCATAATTTTGCAAGGTTGTTAGAAATTCAATTTTACCTTTACAATGAGATAGATGCGTTCTTTAAAATATTTGTTGTCAGGTATGTGACAAAGCATAAATGACAAAATTCCCTTCTCAAAATGTTTTCTTGATATCATCTGTGAAATGACAGATTTACTAAGCCCTAGAAGGACCTGAGAATAATTTGCAATGATCAGTTATAAATACTGTAAATTCCAACAATTTTGAAAGAAAATCTCATCAAACATTGCAGACTCCAAAAAGCCAACTGACAATTCTATTCATATCCGTCCTTGTCCAGCATGGAGATATCCACATCATTACCCAAGCCTTACCTATACTCAGGTACTGGTATATGGAAGGCTTTTAGGGGAAGAGAATTGTTGAAAGTATGAGTATTTTGAAATCCAAAATTACATTTGTGCCCAGATAGACATATCATTTTCTTTATGCTTCCTGTCATGTGGTTGACTTTCACTCTCAGAAGTTCGACCAAAGATTTACAGGAATGTTTATATTAGGTATGTTACTTATGTAGCAATACTTATTTTTATTTTTCATCATATCTTCTAAAAACTTTTGGAATATAGTCCATTAAACTTCTTAAATCCACTTTAAGGCTCATATTAGGCACACTGAATTGATATATGAAAGGACCTTGATACACCACAAGTTAAATGACAAGAAGCATTATGTGGAAAAGAGGGGAAAATATATGAGCACTGGTTTTTATTCTGATCTCATCAGAACCACCCCCTTTTGTCTTGGAGGGGGATGTGATCTGCCAAATGTATCATTCAAATAAGAATGTCACTCGTAATTCAGAAAAGATATCCTTTTCTGACAGAAATGGGGACTATCTCTACTCCTAAAATTTCCACAATGCCAATATGGTTTGTAGGTTGCTAGAATAAACAAATTATGTCTATATAAGTAATATAATTATTAACTTTCTAAAATTAATCTATGGCTTATAGCACATGCTATATGCTCTGTGAAAACCAAAGAATACAATATGTATTTTCTCTCCCTGTTTTTATTTTTTTATATTTTAGAGAAGGGTCTGCAGGGTGTTCAGGGTCTCACTTCTAGACTAGACTCACAGTGATCCACCTGTTTACAGCCTCCCAAGAGCTGGGATTAGAGGCACGCACCACCACACCCAATCTCAATCACTCTCATTGCACCCTGAGGGCGGGGCCAGCAAGGCAGTCCAGAGGATCGAACCTCTGACCCGTTTCTTTGCCTGTTTATAGGTTTTAAATCTTCTGAAATAATTGGCCTGCCCTGTATTTTCTCTTTTGATGCAATCACGATTCTCATGAAATATAGTCAAATGGAGAAGAAAATGAAGTATAATGATTTGCTACTGATTTTAACTGCAACAAGTCACAAAAGTCAAAGAACAGTGACTTTTGGAAATATTATATGAAGAAGTTGAGTGGGCAATTTGAGACCTAAACAATAATGTTTTAATGGTGGAAAGGACACGTACAAATGTACAAATATCCTGTAAAGGAAGAAAAGCAGTGAGTTGCTCTGCAAACTCTTCAAATGTGGCCACTCAAATAAAACATAGAAGATAGGTCTATATGCCAAGGAGCTGTCCTCTTCCTTGCTTGCTTTGCTGTCTTTCTCCATTATGAGCTGCTGCCTTCTATCACGTGCTACCATGGGAGTCAGTCAATGGTGCAATGAACCCTCTACAAACCAAGCTAAGTAAACCCTTATAAAATAAAATAAATGCTGAGGAATAAATGTAAACAGCCTTAAGCACCAGGTAACAGGATTTTTGAGGAGCAAAGTGATACCTTTAAGGTATATTTAGAAACCAAAACTACTAGTGGCTTCAGATGAAGTGGCATTAGAAAATTCCTCCAGGAGACTTTTCAAATAATCACAGGGTAGAATTATGAATATGAGGACCAGGAGGATGAAGAACAAATGCCAGTGAGAACCACATCCCTTAAGATTCTGAAACTGACAACATATTTTTAATCTCTATCAAAAGATTAGGAGCACATAATGAAAACAAAAAGCCACAGGAGTGATAGAGGTATCTCTAACTTTAAGGATGATGAAAGCAAATAAATAAATGCAGGTGAATGAGGAGTGAAACAAATTCGGGCAACAGTTCTACTGTACACAGTTATCTTGCGCTGAGTAGAAGATGTGCAACAGAGGAAGAAATTGATAAGTGTAAGAGGAAAAGATGTAAATTCAGGGTATTCAGCACTATTCAGAGTACACCTAAATGTTTCTGAGGATTCCATGCAAAACTAACTTTTGCTAGGAACAGAAATCCCAGGAAACAATCAAAAAAATTAGAGCGACCATAAATGATAAAAGAAACATTGAACTAATAGTACAAATGTAACATAAATTCCCCCAGCCAGTATACTGCAGCTTGCTAGTTGCCCAGATAGTAACCAGTTTCAATTGCTTCTGCTTCTCAGTATCAGCTGTTCCCTGCGATGCTCAACTGGTCACACTGTATAATGCACACTGTATAAACCAATCTCAAATTCACAGGTGGCTTCACCTCTACTTCCTGCTTGCTTTTCCCATATAGGCCCTAGACCTCCAGAGTGGAGGGCCTGATGCTGTGGGGTGGTAACAGCCCCAATCAGGGCCCATCGACATAAATAGTTCTGCCTCCAAATCTTGGGTGTCCTCTCGGTGTTTCTGCTTGCCCCTGCACCAGATTTTTTAAAAGTAAAAGCCTTAACACTTTCATTTAATGTACTGTGGCTTCATTTCATGTCATAGCCAATGTTATTTTAAAAGAAATTTTTATGTGCCCTGAAACACAGAGAAGTAGAAAATTTACTGAAACATGACCTTTAAACAATTAGCAAATAGTAGTGCACAAAGTCTAATCACCTGTGTGGTGAAAAAAGGAGAAAAATTAAATCAAGTCATATGTACCTCTACATCCCAGTTCCCAACTTAACTCTGAGACCAGTTTACTGTGTCAGGTAGTGAGTGGTTTATACTTACCAGAAAATCCTTTCTTTTTGTGGTACCAGAGGTCAAACTCAGGAACTTGCACTTGCCAGGCAAGCACTTTTTCCACTGAGCCATTTCCCCAGCTGGAAAATGCTTCTTAAATAAAGACTGAGAGCATAATTGAGTCAAATTCTCAATGACACTGTTGGACATATATCTTATATGTCCCACCCTTACCAACAACTAAGGGAAATGAATCAGGGAAAAAATACATTGCAGAATTGCCATTAACAGGAACATATGTACTCTATGCAGCTGAGTAGGTTTCCGTAAAGCCATGGCAAGAAATAAAAAGTAAAAATAAAAAAAAACCAAATTGGAGTTTTAAAGACTAGCAAGGAATACTGTGTTTTTGCATTCACATTTACTGGATTTGGCTCACCAGAATTTTAATCTTAGGCAAACAGCTTGCTGAGTCTTTGCTTAATACCTTCTAGGGGGAAACTCATTTTACTGTTGATTAGTTAGCAACATATTTGAACTTGTACCATTACTTAAAGGGACCGAATCCAACTACTGCTTCTTTCACTTCAATAATCATTTCATACTCAGGGCTGTGTGTGTGTGTGTGTGTGTGTGTGTGTGTGTGTGTGTGTGTGTGTAAAAACAATGCTTCTTCCTTATAAGGCTAAATCTTTTGGTTTGTACCTAGTTCAATGAGAAACATAAATAAAATAAGATCTCTAATTTTTAAAAACACTATGCAGCATTGAAATTCTATGTTCTCCTTCATGTACTGTTATGATAGCCCAGTAACCAACTTATAAAGCACTTCCCATGCAATGCGCCTTGGTGCTTCTCTTCCCTTTGTTCTGTGCTTTCTTTACCCAGTAGTTGAACAGAGATTGCTTCTAACTGACAAACACTCACCCAGCACCCACCCTTTGCCAATTGTTCACTTCTTAATAAGCTGGGTGCCCATGTAATGCACAATCCCAATGTTAGCTTCAATGTTCTAAAAGCTTAAAACAGAAGGGAATGTTACAGAATACAGCATCCTCAGAAAAAATGAAATGATGTCGCCAAACTCATTTTTAAATCCATACCTCCCTCCATACAAAAAAGAAAAAGGAAGGGAAGAACCCTGTAAACTGATAAGAGAAATTGAACAACTGTCAAGCCTTCACATACGGGTCATATCTTTAAATTTTTTTTTTAGTAACGTATGGCCTCAAAAAATACGATAAACCCCTCTACTGCAAGACTATCTTTCAATGCTTGTAAAAATTCAGCATGCAAGCTCAACTTCTACTTATAGAAAATGTTCTAAAACATATATTCGGTTTTAATATGACAAATTTAGAAATCTACAAATTCAAAAAGAAACATCCTGGTTCTTATATTAAAAATTTAATAACTAATAGCTAAAAAATTTGAGGATGGAATAAATAAATGAATAAAGCTCATAGAATGTGACATTTATACTTCAAATTAATATTTTATTCAAATCAGTCTTTTCTGCAAATGGTGCTTTGTAAATATCCAAATGGAAGTGACCAGACCTGAAATAGTTTCTGTCCTTTGAGGTAGCTCACTCAACTACTCAACCCTTTTTAAATAAGTGGATGGTACAGCTCCAGCTTCCACCTCCTGTAAACAATGATGGTGAGAACTTGGATGCACACACCTGTGGAAGCCCCTACTGTCACTTTTTAAACCTACAAAAAATGATGATCAATAATTCTATGTTTATGTTTTGGGGTCAAGTTACTATAACACATTCAATAATGGATGCCTTATTTTACATTCCCAGTAACCATGTACAAGATTCAACTTTTGCAAGCATTGCATTTAATTAAACATTTCTATTTAAAATTAAAGTACAGTGTACCTTTCTAAAACTATGCAAAACTACTACATGTTTTGCAAAACTACTATATGTAGCATAAATAGACAACATAACGAATTTTCACAAAATTACTGATGTAACCAGTATGCAGATGAAGAAATTATATTCGAATTCCTCTTTAGCCAGTCTTTATATCTCACTAAACATAGTGATGAACATAAAAACTAACTATTATTTATTTGCATTGAGAAGGTATGGAATATACTTATTTATGTTTGATTTGTTGATCTGATTACATGTTGATCTGATTACATAGAGCAGACTAACACATGTGATCCTAAATTTAATCCCCAGGACAAAACAAAAAAACCAAAAAAGTCACATATAATGATTACATCTTTTGCTACAAATTATTTGTGATATAAAAATATTTCACCAAATTTAATAGTAATTTTAATAGTAAATTAAATTTGCATCTTTCATATGTAAATATGACATACACATAATTATATAAACATTAAAGTATAAATGTTTATATATGTGCATACAAATTAATTGGCATATATACAAATTTGTCACTATATCAACACATTTTAACTCATCCTAGCATTTATAGATAGTAGTAGTTTGCTTTTTTGTTTAGCAATTCTTACTCTTAAGATATTTCACTGGTTTGGTGGCTCTGGATTTTTATAAAATTTAATACTGTCTTTAAACTTTCTCTTCATAATTTGCTTTTACCAGTTGACAAATGAAATGCAGAATCTTTACACATATTTATTGGTTAACTGAATGGCCTTTCTTTTGTATGATATCCAAGAATTTTGCTCCTAATAAAATATTTTTTTTTCTTTTTTGTCTTTTTGAGACAGGGTCTCACTACGAAGTTCAGGCTGGCCTTAAGCTCATTTTATAGCTCAGGCTGGTCTCGAGCTCACAACAATCCTCCTGCCTCAGCCTCCCGAGTGCTGGGATTACAGGAATGTGTTACCATGCCCAGCTTAAAATTTCTTAAACTTAAGAAATTCTATCTTATTCTTAGGAAAACTTTTTTTTTTCTGGATATGAATCGTGTTAATTAATGGTATAGCCAGCAGGTATGGTGGTGTATGTCTATAATTCAAACACTTGTAAGGTTGAGGCAGAAGGGTCATCATGAGTTTTAGGTCAGCCTACACTACATAGTGAGAGCTGTCTCGAAAAAGCTAAACAACAACAATAAATAATAATAATAATAATTTGATAGCCACTGGGTCCTCTTCTACAACTTGAATTTTCCCACTCTGAATAACACGTGATCCTAATTTACTTTGTTATAATACATAAAACTTCATTTTTAGAGGTGAATGGATTTTTTTATCCTATTTGAGAAGAGTTCCTCCACTAGAAGTTCAGAGAGAAGAACGATCTTTCTCTCACTCGCTCGCTCTCTCGGTATTTTGTATTTAAGGTTTACTGTATATATATGCACTGTAAGGTTATGAAGCACTTAAAGTTAAATTCATTTCTCTTCCACATGGGTTTGCCAAGATTCTAACAAAGAGCTCTGAAAAAGTATTACGTTGCACCAAGTTTATTATATGGGAGGAAAACACATATCTGTAAATCCATTTCTAAGGTGTACTTTTTCTGTAAGTTAATATATTGACTTTTTTAACGTATTTGGTTGTTGCAGGGTCTAACTACCCAGCCTGGACTTGTAATCCTCCTGCTTTGAGCCTCCCCAGAGCTGAGATTACAGGCATGCACCACTAGGCCCGAACTGGTGGGCTTGGCCCTCTCCGGGGTGGGGCTGAAACTGCATGTGGTCCCTTCACTTGCCTGAGCTTGCCTAAGTGAGTGCTTTAGTCTGCTGAGCTATCTCACTGGAATTGTACTGACTTTTATAAAGGTATGTATTGCTGTTTTGATTTATATGTGAATATATTTTAAAAACAAATTAGAAAGAAAGGGAACAGGGAGATTTTATTAATTTATAGAGCAAATTAACATTTTTATAAACTATATCACAAATGTGTTATACATCTGAGTCTATCTAATCAGTCTCAATCCTGAATTCATCTTATTTATTTTTGTTTATTTATTTCTTGGGTACAGCTCCTGAAAATAATTTTCTCAGGTTCCTAACATTTGGTGCACACTAATCTTCGCACATAAAGCCATATTTAAAAATCCATTCACATCATTATTTGAGCTTCCAGCCCACTTCTTCACACTCATGTAAAAAAGTTACATGTGTACATTTACTGTATATTGCCTATCCACTCTCTCAGTTTGTATAGGCAAACCTAAGCTGTCTTTAATACCCATCCTGTTAGTGTCTTCTCTATACACACTTAAAGATCTAAATATGAGGTCTTTTGTGATCTCTACCTATGTTTCAGGAAACTATAACACACAATAAGCATATGCTTGCTCTTCCAAAAACATATAAATTAACTTAGAGATGATTTTAAAGCCACTTAATAATATAAAAATATGTAGGTTTTTTTTTTTTTTTTCAAACTGGGGATTGAACTCAGGCCCTTGCGCTTGCCAGAGAAGCACTTATTCCATCTTTTATCATCTTTCTTTTTCTCATTCAAGACTTGAAATTATTTGTAATTTATATTTATTTATTTAACACCAGTAAAATAATTTAGGTACTTTGTTTAGCATTTGTTTGAAAATTAAATATCACTGTGAATAATCATTAGTTTTTTGTGTTCTGTACTCTTTCTCCAATAAATTGCTTATTTACATTTTTTGTTTAAACTTCAACTGTTGTCTTATTTGAAATATTTGTTTCTTATATAGACTGTATGTTATTCCTGCATTACTATTAAGCACTGGAAATAATCTTTTCAGATATGTCACCTATGAACTTTGGATACAATGTCCATAGATAATAAATGTGTGCCACTGTAAAACACTTAAAATGTTTATTGCCCAAGCCCACTGATCACATTCCATGACTAATCTCACTAATATGTTTGAAACAACGTGAAAAGTAAAATAATGAATAACCATTTATTTTTGAAATAATTTTAATAAATGAACCGCTAAATATATGGGCAGAAAAATGGATTTCAGAAAGAATAAATGAGACCAGAATCACGTTTACTCTTTATGAAGAAAATAAGTTTTTCCTATTGGTAAATACCTTGCTAATTTGATTTCCTTAGCAAAGATTGAAGCCCTAGTTTGTGCTGGGCACTCTCCCTAAGGTGTCCTTCCACACTCCCACCCCTTCTCCAACAGCGAGCTTCTGACACCTGCAGATTAAAGACTTTGAGTGTGCTGCATGGCTTACTTTTTTCCATGCTTGAGTTACTCTCTAGGCTTATGAAAAATTATTTTAGGTAATTACATAAAATCATACAACACTGACTGCAGTGAAAATTAATGACTAAATGATGGCTCACACACTACAGGTTGTTGAGTTCTTAAAATTATTTTATAGGAAACACACTTGATGCTTTGCCTTTCACCGCTTTTATGTGGCTTTTGTATTCCAAAACTATAAAATAAATAAATATAATTCTTGAAATTTACACACTTATAATAAAGTGTTCTCAAACATATCTTGATCAAAGTCCACCACAGATTTATTTTATGTTTGTATAGCTTTTTAATTTCAAATATATATATTTGTTTGTAGTTGTCCGCTGAAAGCTTCTTGCAGCCATGGGGTGACTTCTACAGTTTGATTAATTCTTGATCCAATGCTGGTATTATTGATACGAGTGCTATACCTGCTCTGGGGCAGACACTCTACCTACAATTGTGAGGGGGGAGAGAGGCTTGCTAGCAGGCTCAGCTGCTGTTTCCCCTTTGCTCTTTGCTGTTTTACATCCTCTGCCATGTGCCACTCTGCCTTGAAGATAGCTGAGTATGGACCGAAACCACCACCACTAACTGTGAGTTAAGTAAGCCTTTCCTTCCTTAATTTTGAGTGTTGGGTATTTTTTCCCAGGAAGGGGAAAAAAGTAACTGGCACACCTACAGACCACAGTAAGTGGTCAACTAATGTTTTATATATTTAGTTCCCTCTTTGTGTACTTTTTCCATTGCTTTATCTTCAAATGTCTCTAAATAAAAACTATTAGTATTTGAGAAATGCTTTATTTTACACATAGCTAAGACATTAGTCACATGCCATAGATGCAATTTAAGAAGACTTCTGAAACCTAAATATTCATTTTGTCTTTATCTTCTCCCCCAGCCAACCCTTAAGTCAGGCCTCCTGGGATGTATCTCTACCCCTCCCATGGAACACAGTGGCCAACGCAGGTGTGAAATGGAAGGCAGGCGTTCGTTGCCCAGACTCTGGCCAATGACCTCATGTAAATGTGGCCTTCTTGGATTTTCATCATGGTCATTCATACAATCCAGTTACCTGGCTGCACCATCCTTTATGGTACATAAAGTCCCCACTAAATAATTGTCTCTGTGGCTTACGAGCATCTGCAATGCCCAGATAATTTCAAAATTGTTTTGCAAGTCTCTAGGTAAATGCAAAGCTGCTTGATGGCCTTGAATCTCAGGATTATTGTGATCTTTTGTCTAGCCAGTAAGTACTTTTTGAAAAAAAATTGTTGTACACATACATTCCAAAATAACCCAGGAACTAGCAAAAGTGGAAAATATCCAAAAAAACATACTAACATTAAAATAATCACTTAACTGGCCAAGTGGTAACACACAGCTTATCTAATAAAAATGTTTCTACTACTTCAATGCAAAAGATACAAATCTCAACCCTGGCTCTTTATGCTCTTTATTATATACTCCACTCTTGACAGGTGCACCCTTAATTGTACCATCATCAGTGCAGTTCTTGTTTGTTCTGAATTTTCTGATCTGAGCTGCAACTCATTCTCCTCACACCCAAATCTCCACAATATTCCAAGCCTCTAAAATGAAAGAAAGAAGCCAGGCATGGTGGTGCATGCCTGTAATCCCAGCACTCGGGAGGCTGAGGCAGGAGGATTGTTGTGAGTTCGAAACCAGCCTGAGCTACAAAGTGAGCTTAAGGCCAGCCTGAACTGCATAGTGAGACCCTGTCTCAAAAAGACAAAAAAAATAAATAAATAAATAAATAAATAAAATAAAAATAAAAATAAAATGAAATGAAAGAAAGAATAGTTACTATTTAAATGGAATATTTGTATAACTTATGACTTAAAAAAATGATTCTACAGAAATTAAAGAGTCTTGTAATGCACAATGCTGGTTTAGGGCTGGCCTGATAGCTCAGAGGATTAAAGCACCTCCTTAGGCAAGTGTAGCGACTGGGGTCCGATCCCCAGCCTGCCATGCCAGCCCTGCCCCTGAGGTGTGCTGTGATTACAACTGAGATTAGGCGTGGTGTTACATGTCTGTAATCCCAGCACTTGGAGGGCTGAGAACAGAAGAATCCCTATGAGTCCAATCTGTGTAGTGAGATCCTGCAGACCTTGTACTAAATACATTTTTAAAACTATACCAAAAGAAAAGCTGGGCCGGGCGTGGTGGCGCATGCCTGTAATCCCAGCACTCGGGAGGCTGAGGCAGCAGGATTGTTGTGAGTTCGAAACCAGCCTGAGCTACAAAGTGAGCTTAAGGCTAGCCTGAACTGCATAGTGAGACCCTGTCTCAAAAAGACAAAAAAAAAAAAAAAAAAAAAAAAAAAAAAAAAAAAAAAAAAAAAAAAAAAAAAA
>PVKA01017506.1:0-45638 GCA_004027165.1 Ctenomys sociabilis
TGAGGGAGTTCAACCCAGAGCTTAGAGCATGCTCTGTAAGAGCTCTCCCCCTGGGCTGCGTTCTAGACCCTGGAATTATAATTTTACTTTTAATTTGTATTTACATAAAAAATAATGAAAAAATTTTAGAAGCATGAAGAATAATTATCAATCATTTTACTATTCTAAAACAAATAGTTTAACCCTGTTGCACTTCCCTCCAGATTTTTCCTTTGGCGGGGGTGTTCTACGCTTTCTTATATGTTTATGTTTTACTAATTCAGTAGATATTTATTGTATTTCCGTGGCAGGGACACCACCCCAGATGACCCGTGGTCTCACAGATTTCACATTATATGATTTTTTATTTATATACATGCATGCAAATGGCTTTACAGTTTTCGAAGCCTCTTCAAACTTTTTTTTTCCTGTATTTTAGGGAAGGATCCATCGGGTGTTCAGGGTCTCACTACTAGATTGGACTTATAGTGATCTGCCTATTTACAGCCTCCAAGTGCTGGGATTACAGGCACAAACCACCATGCCCAGTCTCAATTGTCTCAGCATGCTCTGGGGGCAGGGCTAGCATGGCAGGCCTGGGGATTGAACCCCCAGCCCCTGTGCCCATTTGCAGGCTCTATAATCTGTGGAGCTATTTGGCCAGCCCTCTTCAAACTTTAAGGAAGACAGATTCACACAATATTAGTAATATAAAATTAAAAGTATTACTTTTTAATTTAAAAAATATGTATTTGGTAGTGTCTCACTACACAGCTTCGACTCCTAGTGAACCTCCTATCCCAGCCTAAGATTACAGGTGCATCTCACCATGGCCGGTTTTGGAGGCTGTAGTTCCAGAGCCAGGACAGCATGTGGTATCAGGGATCGAACCCAGGTCCTTGTGCTTGCCTAGCAGTCACTTAGACTGCTGAGCTAACTCCCCAGCTCCTCTAAATATATTTTTGTACTGATGAAAGACATGCATTCCTTGTAGCATCCCCTTCATGCTAATATAATGTTTTCTCACAATTAGATACCTGTTGTGAGCTTTACTGTTCATGGAATGTAACACTCAACAACGGTTCCCTGAATGAGAGATTTACTTTGGTTCATGGCTTCAGGTGACTAAATCCATGGTTAGCTGGCAGCAGGACAGGAGCACCGTGATGCAGGGGCGTGGTGCCTGGGCAAGGCACCTGGGGGGCAGGCAAGAGAGAAGGGAAGCAGAGGTACACCCTCCCTGCCCGGCCAGCCACACCCAGCAGGGTCCTGCGGCGGCACCCCGTGGGGCCGCCGACCAGCCGAGCTGTCAGGTGAGCGGAACCGTCACAGTGATTTTACTTTCATCAGCGACACTTCAAAAAAAGCTTCACTTTACCTTATTTTATTTTTTTATACATGTACCACTGTATATTTTGAATTAAGTTGTGTTTTATGGAGCAAAACTGTTGTATCACCATTGTTTTAATTTACTTTTCCTTATTATATATTGAGGATGATTTTTAATATGTTTGTCAAATGTGGGAACTTTCCTTGCTTATGTATTTGTGGGCTTTTTTCTTATTGCTGAGTATGTTCTCCTTTGTACAAATTAGAATCTGTTATTTAGATGTATTTTAAGAAACTGGTTCATTGATTAATTTTCTTTTGTTCCTATGAGATGAAGTAATAAGAAACAAAAAGTACATGTGTTGGTATATAGGTCTTGCTCTATCTAGGTCTTAACCATCCAGCAGAAAAAGTATAAAAATGAAGTATACATTGCGGGGCCATAATAATAAGTTGAGCTGTAAATGACTATGGTCAACAACTTCTAATAACTCACTATTGTTGCAGAATGCTGGACTGTGTTAGATTCTGTTGTCGAGTTCAGGCACCTAAATTAGTTGAATGACAATAGAGTGCCCATTTTTGACAGGTGTAGACAAGAAAGGGGTATAGAAAGGAAGAATCATGATGTGTGTGTATGGACAGTACAGTTGGGATAGATACACCATGCTTCTATATAACTTTATGAGAGGCAAGATTTGCACTAATGGTGGTTGAACAGGATATTATGTCGGTTTCTAATACTATGGACAACCACTAGGAAAATAACAAGGTAGAAAGTATTAATTATTGAATCTTTGATGTAATTCACGTATAAAAATAAGATACACAAACAGCTCCACTCTCTTAATTTACTGATAAGAGACATCTGCTATAATAATGTCTGTAAGTATAATATCACGTATGCACCTTGTACGATACCAAAACATTATGAAAACAGTTTGCAATGTATTAATTTATCAAATCCATCTTGTCAAGGTATCTTAAAACTGTCTCATTGATATTTGTACTTCAATAAAATAAAAATTAAATGAATAAATAAATAAAATATGAAAAAAAATTTAAGAAAGAAATTAATGGAATGGACAAGCCTCCAGAATATGGAAATGCTGGAGGTGCATTTACACTTACCTAGCTTCAAAGTAGAGGAGAGATATGACCTCAACACCATATTGCAAGACATGGGAATGATGAAAGCCTTCAAGCCACAGGATGCTGACTTTTCAGGGATGACCTGAGATAGGAGTTTAGTGGTGTGAAGCCTGTGCACAAGTCCTTTGTGGAGGTTAATGAAGAAGGGACGGAAGCTGCAGCTGCTACTGAAGTTACAGCACATATGACTTCAATACCAGTATATGAAATGTTCCACTGTGATCACCCTTTCTTATTTTTCATCAAAGAAAATGAAAACAGTAGAATCTTCTTTTTTTGGTAGAATCTCTTCTCCTTAAACATCAATACTCTGTCATTCGTAGGGAGAAAAGTTCACAGTGTTTTAATAAATTGATGGTGCAAGCAAAAAAAAAAATAAGATGAAGTAGTTTGAAAATTTTATGAGGAGAGTGTTATTCTTTGTGATGGTTCCCTTATTTAATTTTATTTTTGTTGTGAAAACACTTCCTCTTCTCTGAGATTTGATTAAAAATCCGTTTTAGCCTTTCAATAGTTTTAAAACACGTTTCACTCTAACCCACCCAACTTTCACTTAGTGAGTGCTGTGAGGTGAGGTTATAAGTGGATTTGCTCCAAGATTGATAATCCTTTAAACACAATTTATTGAATAATTTACCATTCTCTTGTGATTTATGAATCCTATTTATGATTCACATTTTACAGAGACTATGCAATTTCTGATCCAAAGTACTATGTTAAGCTTAAATTTTAAAACTCAAAGCACTCCCTTAAAAATGAAAATTATTATGATATTCATGTGTAATCGAGGGTACACAAGACTCGGAAATGGCTTTCTGAAGCGAGAACACTGAAATCACTCTTCTGATATCAAGTGCATGGTATGCTTGCAATATTTCCTTTGCAGATAGAACTTTTAAGCCAGCATTTAACTGATAAGTACTTATGCAAGATTTTTTCAGTAACCTGAAGGACTAAAATTACAAGTGCGTATGCATAGCATAATCAGCAGGAAGGGTGCTAATAACAGCATTGTGTGTAATAGTAAAAAAGAAGAAATAGCAGTCTCTTTTAACATAGAGCTTCATTATAGTTACTAAAACTGATTGCAGAAAATGGCTATAGTCTGAAAATAGTCTGGAATATTAACTCCTAAAAGATACAGTGCAACCTCATATTAATAAAATAATTTGTATATGTAATTACATACCAATTATTAGTTTCTGCACTATACAAAGCAGAAACAAAAATGCTTGAAAGGCATCCAATACAAAATCATGAAGACGGGGTGAATCTCTTCATGTGGAAGTGGTGCACACCCCCCCCCACACGCACACACTACCATTGAGCATCTCACACTCTGACTCTCCTCGGTTCTCTGTGATGCCTCCCTGCAAACAGACAACTGGGACTAGGAGAAACTAAGGAGATTGGCTCCAAGTCTTAAGAATGTTTTCTTAGGCTACTGGGTATTTTGTTCAGATGCGAAATTTAAATTTTGCAAAAAATACTTCTCCCCTGAGTTTCTTTGCTTATACCATTAATGGTATTCTGATTCTGATATATGCACACATTCTGAGAAAAAAATCCAGCATCCTCTCCACCATATTTCAAAATATCATGCTTTTAGTATTTAAACTCTGTACAAAAAGGGAAATGGTAGATGTTAATAGGTAAAACATTGAGTGAGGGTTGTAGGTATTTTAAAGTATCCATGCACAATTCTTTTGTTGAGCCCTTTCAGTACCACGTAGGCACTGTCTGCAGGACTTTGGAAATGGGTACTGACCACTAAACCAGGGCAATAGATGTGATTTGTTCTTCTTTGTAGATTCTATGCTCATAAAAACTGTGATCTTATAATGTGGCTTTGTTGACTATTAGGGCCATTTTTTCTTTATTTAAAAAAATTGCAAAATAATATAAAAACAGGGTAACAATGGTTAATATATTGTGTGCTGTTATGTTTAAATTAGTTACACAGAGTTCAAGATATCAGCATTTAATTGTCCAAATAATATTAGGACAAACCTATCTTTTCAATGAACTAAGAGAAATTAGTATAATTAATATTATTAGTTATATATTGTATATTATATACAATATTTAGTTCTATAGCTATATGTATACATATGTTTTGGTTCTTCCTTTTTTTCTCCATTCTCCCAACTTAGTTTCTCTTTTCTTTTGAAGTTTCTTACCATTTTACAACATCTATTGTACATTTCAGACCTTATTTACTCTTTCAGCTCCTCACATGAAGGAGATAATATGCTGCTTGTACATTTACATCTGGTTTATTTCACTTATAATCTCAAATTGTGTCCATTCATCTATTAGAGTCTTCAATTCATCCTTCTTTATGGCTGAGTAGTACTCCATTATTTAAAAAATATCCTTTTTATCCATTCCTCTGTTGATGGGCATCTGGGTTGTTTCCAAGATCTAGGTATTACAAATAGTGCTGGTATAAACATCATTGCAAATATAGCCCTATGATATGAAGGAGAATACCTGAGTCATACAGAGTATCCAACCTAGCTTTATCAGGAATCTCCACACTGATTTCCACAGTGCTTGTATAAGATTCTACACTCCCACCAACAGTGGAGAAGGATTCCCTATCCCCCACCCCCACACCTCCAGTGTGTGTTACTTGTTGATTTCTTGCTAATAGTCATTCTTCCTGGGGAGATGAGGAATCTCAACGTTTTAATTTGTATCTCTTGAATAACCAATGATATTGCACATTTTTTTCATCTGTTTATTTACTGTTTGTATTTCTTCATCTGAGAAGTGTATACTCATCTCAGAAGCCCATTTTAGGATTTCATCTTTAAATTTAGGAGGTCTGACTTTTTGAGATCTTTGTATATTCTCAGTCCAGTGAAGAACATCCAGGAACCTTTTTCTTCCCACATTATGAATTGTCTCCTCACTCTGTTGGTGGTTTCCCTTACTATGCAAAAGATTTATGTATTTAGTTAGTGCAGGTTTTACAGGGTCTACAGGGTCTCACTAAGTAGATTGGACTGGTAGTGATTCTCCTGTTTTCAACTTCCCAAGTGCTGGGATTATAGGTGTGTACCACCATGCCTAGTCTCAATGGCTATCTCAGTGTGCCTTTAGGGCAGGGTCAGCATAGCAGGCTGGGGATCGAACCTGTGTCCCTTGCATCTGCCTAAGAAGGCACTTTAATCCACTGAGCTATCTGGCTGGCCCAAGGTTTTTAATAAGATAAAATCCCAGTTGTTGATTTTTGCAATAGTTCCTGTGCATTCAAGGTTTTATTCATTGTTTGCCTATACCAATGTCTTCAAGAGTTTTATCTATTCTGTCTTCTAGCAGACTTAATGTTTCTTTGTTATTATTTGGATCTTTGATCTATTTTTAATTTAGTTTAGTGCATGGTGAAAGACATGGATCCAGTTTTTTCTTTGGCATGTGCAGAACCAGTATTTCCTGCACCACTTGCTAAAGAGGTTTTCTTTCTTCTAGTGTATGTGTTTTGCACCTTTGACAAAGACAAGGTGGCAGAGTATGTGGGGAGTTGTCTCTGCATCTTCTAATCTGTTCCACAGATCTTCAACTCTGATTTTTTTTTTTTTGACAGTACCATGCTATTTTTTTTTTTTTTTTCAGAACCAAAGGTTGAACTCAGACCCTTCCACTTGCCAGGGAAGTGCTTATATTACTGAGCCAACTCCCTGGCCCTGCCATGCTATTTTAATTACCATAGATTTATAGTATAATTTTAAGTAAGGGATTCTGATAACCCAACCTTGCCTTTGTTGCTAAGAACTGTCTTTGCTATTCTAGGCCTCTTCTGGTTCCAAATTCCAAATTTTAGAATTGTTTTCTCTAATTCAGTGAGATGTGCTTTGGAGTTTTGATTGAAATTGCATTAAATCTATAACACTTCTGAAAGAATGGCCATGACACTATATTGGCTCTTCCTACCTAAGAGCAAGGTATATTTTTCCATTTTACAATATCTACTTCAATCTCTTTTTAGAGATTACTATAGTTTCAATGTAGAATTCTTTTACATCCTTCAATAGATTGATTTCTGGGCATTTCAGTTTTTGAATGCTATTGTGAAAGGTGTTGTTTCCATAATTTCCCTGTAATTCATGTACTAGAAGGCTTATTGGAGTTTCAGGAATCTTCTGTGTAAGGTATCATGCCATTTGTGAATAATGATACTTTCACCTCTTCTTTTCCTATCATTATTCCTTTGTAGTAGCTTAAGCATATTCTATGGGCTAGTATGTTGTTAACTTTGGAGAATGTCCCATGTGCAGCTGAGAACAATGTGCATCCTGACACTGTGGGGTACAATACTCTGAAGACTTCTACTAAATGCATTTGTTCAACAGTTTGGTTCCAGAGCTAGGGAGATAGCTCGGCCATCTAAGTGCCTGCCTGATCAAGTGCAAGGACCTGAATTTGATCCCCTGCACCACAAGCTGTGCTGGCCCTGGAACCCTGGGCCTGACATTCGGGCCATAAAAGCCAGACATGGTGGCACATGCCTGTAATCCCAGTGCTAGGGGTCTGAGACAAGAGGATCACTATGAGTTAGAGCTATTGGTATAGTGGTACCCTATACCAAATCCATCCATCCATCCATCCATCAATCAATAATTTAAACTATTTTTTAAGTTTGGTTCAGTTCTATTATTTCATTATTGATTTTTTTGGTCTAGTGGATCTGTCTTTTTGTGACAGTGGAGTGTTGAAATACCCCAACGCGAATATATCAGTGTTTATTTTTTCATGCCCATTAATATTTGTTTAAGTAGTTCTGCACACTGGTATTTGTTGCATATATATTTCAGATTGTTATGCCTTCCACCTGGGTTGTTCCCTTTGCAAGGATGTAGTTATGTTCTTTACCTCTCTTAATCATCCTTGGCTTAAAATTCACTTTTTCTGCAATAGAATTACTACTGCCTCTTTTTCTGCATTCCTGTCACATGGAGTATTGTTTTCTATCTTTTAACTTTTGGTCTTTGAATTTCTTCTTGAATTAAATGTTTTTTTTTTTTTTTTGGTTTGTTTGTCTTTTTTCTTTTCTCCTTCTTTTTTTTTGGGGGGGGGTTCCATGATTTTCTTAAGCTCCTCTACTTTTTCTGGTCTGAATCAGCTCTAGAATCACTAAACATGGCTTCCATTGTGGACACCATCTCTGCAGTTTTCTGAGAAGTTATTTCTGATTTGATTATTTTCTAGAGCCTTGCTCAATTGCTTTCTTGGTACCATTTCAGGGAGAACAAGTGGATATTTTTTGGATGGTTCCACATCACTGTCCCCTGGGTTTGCCATTGTGAACTGGATACCTGGAGTTGCATCTTGTTTAAATGTCTTCTGATTTTCTATTCTTTATTTCTTTCTTTCCTTTTTTCTTGTTTATTTAATTCCTGGGGTGATGTGTTTAAATTGTCTATAGTGAGTTGCTTTATTGCTAGTATTTAGAACCCTTAGAACACAACTACTTCTCCTAATTATTTTCTAGCTATAGCTAGTTTTTTTGGGTTTTGAGCCTTCTGTAGGGTCCTACATCTTCAATTACTTGGGGATGAAAAATGCTATCTTCTCAGCCCCTGATTCTTTCACACTATACCACTTGTTTTTTGTGCTCCTCACTCTGGCTTGGAGTCATAGAAAGAATAGCTATTTGGAACACTTATGTCACTTTTGGCTATAGGGATAATAACATACAACAGAAAATGGCAATCTGAAATAACGATAAATTTGCTACTTTTAATCACACAAAGTAGTTTTTTAGTTATATAACACAATCTAAAAAAAATCAGAAAGTTGTGTACAGTGTACAAGTCACTTTTGCCCTCATGGGTTAACATTTAACATTTAAAATGAGTTAGGGAGACAACTGAGAAGTGGAAAAAGAGTGAGAGATTAGAAGTCAGGCTGCAGGCTAAAGGAACATCACGTTAACTTTGGGAACCTGGTGCAGAAGACTTGAGGGAAAGGGAAAAGAAAGAGCTAAAGAGGACAAGAGGACCACAGCCACAATGCAGACTGACACCACTTGTATACGCATATAAATATTGGTTCAAATAATGAAGGAGGAAAAAATAAAAACCTACAAAAGAGAGCAGGAGGAACGCCCACTTCCGGGTTTGTCTTTGCTGTCACTTCTAGACAGCATGTGGAGACAGAGTCCTGGTCCATGTTGGCGTCTTCCAGTGTCTGGAGGGCAACACTCAAGCGAGGCTTTCTCTTCTACTTACCACTCTGCCATCCTTCCCCTCCTCCCGGCAGGAGGATTTGTAGTGTTAGATTGTACCAGATGAAATCTGTGTCGTGTTTTTAGAACGAAATATGTTAACGTCGTACCTTAACACAACGACTACACTCAACGGTTCTCTGAAGACACTAAATTTTCCAGAGGGAGAAACCTCTCATATATGGTGAAGAAAATGCACCTTTTATTACAGGCATGTAAAAATTCTTTTTGGACAGAAGATTAGATTGATATTCCAGGAATACAAAGAAGCATGATTTTAAAAAAATGTATCTAAGGAATCCCACAAGCCACATGGGACAATCAGTTTCATCATTTTCTTTGTAGTATTCCATATTCACTTCTTCTGCTGCTGTGTCAATCCCAGAAAGGATCCCTGGAATTGGAAACAATAATGGAAGCTTTGAATTCAGTGTCAAAAATTGATATGAATATTCCTTTCACTACAAAAAAGTGACATGCAGGGAAAATCCATGTGTGCGTGTGCGTGTGTGTGTGTGTGTGTGTCTGTGTGTGTGTGTCTGTGTGTGTGTGTAAGTGTATAGAAAATTAGTATAGAAAATTTAGTAAAAAATGAGCTGGTGTAGTGCTGAAAAATCAATAAAACATATAGTGCTTTGTTGTCAGTGAGTTTACTGCAACAGTGATAGTAAAAGTACGTAGCAGCCCACACAGCACAAGAACTTCACAAACTCAGAGCAAGTGCTAGTTTCCAGTGTCCTAATGACGTCCCCTTCTACCAGATGTTAGTAACAATTTTTTATACCCGAAGTGTAGGAAATCCTGGAGTTAGGTGAGGACAACCCAGGAAGTAAACATATTCAAAGATTTCTGTACAGAGGCTATTCCTCAAATAATGTGAAAATTCTCCATATTTTAGTTTTTAAAAATGAAGAATTCACTTAAAATCATATTGAAAGGCCAGCAGTATAGCTCAGTGGACTGAGCAGTATTGAGGAGCAAACCTGGGTCCTTGCATCTATGAGGTGGGCTCTTAGAGTGCCGAGGAACTCCCCAGCCCTCTTATGTGAAGTTCTTATAATTGTATTAAGGGCAAGAATTAGGAGAATTGATCTGCAGGTGAGATTATTCATAAATTGGTGATTTTACCAAAGTATGCAGCACAGATGCAAAAGGGCAGAGTAATAAATTCTGTGGAAAAATTAGTGTACTAAAATGTGAGCTATTATGAGAAAATAATAGGAACATTTCTGATGGGTCAGTGAGTTTTCTTTCTAATTCAGCATCTATTCCTCTTATTACTTGTCTGGCTGGCGTTTAAAACTTTAAAAATAAGAAAAGAATAAGAATCATCTTCCAAAAGCTTGTATAAATGTGACATTGATTCATTGATATACAGCCCATTAGCCTGGAGCTTCATCTCTTCATCTATCATTTCAATTATCTCCTGCTTTCTCCAGGGCACTTGATAAATGGGAGACCATTTACATTTGGTGCATTAATGACCTTGGTAAATTTTGAAAATGTACCTTCTTACTATATGTCTATATTTTAAACAGCTAACCTACCCATTTTTATGCATGCTGAGGGACAGAATAATATCCATGCAATTACATTACTTGGAGACAAAAAATGAAGTTCTGGAATGGGAGTTTTTCATGATGATACATTTCTACATCGTCACCAGTGTTTGTGTAAGGGTTAATTGCTGCCTGTACCTAAAGGCAGAGGATGGTGTTAAATGGGACCCCATTTTCCTCTCTTCAGCCTCCTTCCCTAGGGCTTTCTTGTCAGAGTAGGTTAAAGAACAAGGTATTTTACTTGCTTTAATACTCATAATTTTATCTTCAGATTACATTTGCTTGTTTTATTAATTTTATTGAGAAAGAAATAGCAATGAGACAGTTTCAAAACTGGTTAGTAGGACAGTTACAATAATTAATACATTGTATATTGTGGTCTTCATAGTAGTTGTTAAGATTATATTTGTTTGTGATGGTTAGTTAAAAGAAAAATTTTTTGTTATTGTTGTTTTTATAAACATAAGATCTTTAGTTAGCCTACCCTGCAGTGCACACTGAAGAGAACATTATAAGTGCATGTGTACATGGATAGCATGTGATAAGGAATATTATGAGGCATGTTTCCCTCTAGTATCTGTCATTCTATCTCACCGATGAATGTGTACATGTCTTACTTGGAGTCATTTCTTCTCTCATGGAAAGGGATTGAGGAGGAGCAAGCCTCTAGGATCAACCCTACTGCACGGTCAGGGGTACTTCTAACAGTGCTATTCCATGCTCTCAAGGGAATCTGTTCATCAGGGTATCTGCAATGGAATAGCTCTGGAAGAGATAGAACATCTGTGAAGGAGGAGTTACTGGGCCTCTCTATCCTTTTGAAAGCTTAGAGGACAGGCTTATTAGCTACTACTTACATAATTTAAGTTGCTTGTAACAGTTTCAATGGCCACAGTATACATTCCTTTTCCATAGGATTCTGTCTTCTAAACTCTTCATATTAGTTGAAATGCATTAATTATATTTGCTCCAAACGAAATCTGTATCCCTTCAATTAACTTATATCAGAGAGATTTTCTCTCCGGTATTATTTTCCTCATTATTTTGGTGACTTTTCAACACATCTGGGATCAAATAAATTTCTGTAAAATTACAATAATGTATCTTGCTAAAGGTAGTTTGAAATTATAAGATAAATAAGAGACCTAGATTGAATATTCTAGATGACTGTTAATTAAAGCAACATTGCTGGGACATAAAAGCTACTGATATTTTTCTATCAATATAACATTTAAGTTTATATGTTGCAAATCCAATCAAATAATTTCAAAGCTTAAAAAAGTACCTTTTGGTCTAGTTATTTACAATCACTTTGATTTCTTTGTGGGAATGGAAGAGAGACAGAAGGATAATTGTTCAGACTGGAATTTACGACTGTGGAAAGCCAGATGAAGATGGATTTGACTGGAGGAGCGAGCTTCGAGCTGCACCTCTGCTTCCTGGCCCTTTGTGCCACAGTCCTGTGTGTTCTGACAAAATGGCAGTGGCCTGTGTAGACCTGGAATGTGCTCAGTAGTTCTGCTTGTTGATGGCAATGATGTATTCCACTTGCATGTCTCCTGACCCCTAACACAGGGGTATTTTGGTAGCATATGGCAAGTGAGTGAATTAGTGAAACAGTGGATGTGTGAGTGACCGAACCCTGTTTTGCTTCAAGGCTTACCAGAGCTATTTACAATGTATAAGTTACTGAAGCTGTCCTATTAATTAGTTTTGATAGCACCTCATTGCTATGTGTTTCGCAATTAAATAAATAAATAAATAAATATTGTTGGTGTGTGAATTCAACAAAATAATCCAATAGAGGCCAGTAGTTCATAATAGTAGTGGGTTATCCGTAAGACTGGCAACGTCAGTAGTTGTTGACTAACTAAGCAAAAAAAAAAAGGGGGGGATATAAATGAAGGACCATTTTGTATCTGTATATCCAAAATAGTTAGGATAGATATTCAGCTACTTTCTCTTAATTCAAGGAGAAGAAAGATTTGTACTAATAGTGTTTAGACAGGATAGCACATCTGCATCTTGTACTATGGATAACCACTACAAAGAGAATAATATGTAATGTATTAATTATGAAACTGTCCTACTAACCTGTTTTGAAACTGTCTCATTGCTATTTGTTTCTCAATAAAATTAATTTAAAAAGCAATGATTAAAAAAAAATGAAAGAAAAATGTCACTGTGCTGTACCCAAGCCTGAGTGAAGAGAAAGGGTCAGCATCAATGATTAGCAGAAGTGAAAGGCCAAAGAGAACTTCGCAAATCATGTTTATTAATGGGAAATTTTTCATTGATGTTCAAGTAATTCAGACCTGCTTCTCTGCCTTTTCTCTTTTGGGGAGGGATTCACCAGAACACTCCCCAAATGACTACAATAACTGAGTTCATTTTTAGTTATCATTAGGATGGTCCTTTCTTATCAGAGCTTTTAGCAGAAGGGAACTGAAGTCCCAACCCAGCAAAAGAGAAATTCTGAAGACCAGCTTCCAGAAAGAAAACAAATCATGAGGAACAATGGGCCAAGAGAAGGAACTCAGATGAAGAACCCCAAGCCAGGAATTCAAAGTTATACAGCCGTATCCAAGTCCAGGGCAAGCTCACAAAGCAGCAGGTAGCACCGCAGCCTACAGCACTGGCCTGAGATTTCCTCCTCTCCCGCTCCCAGCTTTGTGAGCTCGCTTTTGATGAGGTGTGAGCAAAGAGCAAGCGGAGCTGACAAATATCTTCCGGACTGTTCTCCTCTGCTGGTGTGCAGCTTCATGTTTCAGACTGCACCCTGGACTTTCTCCCCTGAGAGCTCCTTTGACACTGCGTATTTAATGCATCTAAAATGGAAAATAGCTGCTCCTGTATTTATTGTTGGAGACAAAAATAGTCCAAGGCTGAACATAAGCAGGAGAAATTACACCGTGTCAGTGTTTTCAGTGGCGCACTGACCATTGTCTCGGGAGCCATCTGGTGATTATCTAATTCTATAAGAGTGTGCACCTTTGGTTGCCTTCTATTTACTAGGTGAGCTTGCAATTCCAGAAGGCAGCCACGTTAAGTTGGAGAAGCTGATAGTCATGCAAATGACTCTTCTGCACAACAATGCAGAAATGTTTTATCCCATGCAGACACATTTGACTTCTGCACTATGGGGAAAAATGACCCAAATAATTCTGTTGCCCTCTACAATAAAAAAAATAACTGTTTGGCATTTATTAACAAATTAATGGTAGCATTCCTGATTGCCTCTGCGAATCTGTAGCATTGTTTTCCTTTCTAACTAATAATTTGAATAAAGTCTATAATGTGTTTCATTCTATACCTGCAAGAAAGTCATGTGTGCAATATACTAATGTCCCCTTATCTCTGTTAAATGCTTATTCTATGCTACACAATACCACTGAGCTCTCTAATTTCCTAGCTCTTGGTTATATAATAATTTGCAAGTTTAACACAATTAATGTCAATCTGTTTATTTCTGTCAGTGAAAAACTTGGGATCCCCATTATTTTTTACTTGGGAAAAATCAAATGATCTAATACTTTCTAAATTGACATTCCAAATTTGTCTCTCCCATCACCACATTGCAGACAATAAAAGTCATGTATTTCCATCTAACCCAAGATCATCAGGACTTTGCCAGCTTAAAATTTTGTTTGATTTCCAGTTGATTAATAAATCAAGTCCTTAAATGTCAGCTCTGTAACTGGAGGGTTAAGTGACAGAAGCTAATTTCCTGAGAATTATGGATACCAAAATTCCAAGATCAGTCTCTTGAAGGTTTGATTTAGGGTTAGTTTTCTCTGAGTCCTATCTTTGGATGTATATACACTCTTTAAAATCCTTATCTTGTGTGTGTGTGTGTGTGTGTTGCTGGGGATTGACCTCAGGATCTTAACAATGAGTGACATTTCTAGCCCTTTTTAAAAATTTTTAAGTGTCTGACTCAGTCATTGAATTGCTCAGGCTAGACTTGAATTTGTGATCCTCAGACTTCCAGCATGCAGCGTCTACAGGCGTGCACCATGGTGGCCCTCGCCTCTTGACCTTTTTAGGGACACCAGACATATTGGATCAAACTCGGTGAACTCATTTTACCTTAATTATCTGCATAAAGGTCCTATAACTACATGTGGTCATAGGCTAAGGTTCAGGGCTTGAGTACTTCAAATTATGAATTGTGGGGAGGGGATTCAATTTAACCTCTAACCCATGAAGGAAAATGTAAATGTTAGTTTTTTTTGTTTGTTTGTTTGTTTGTTTTTTTCCTTTAGAGGAAGTGGCTTCCCTACTAGACTAGATCAAAAGTGTTTAGTTTAGACCACACCTCCCACTGCTACTCCTCCTTAGCCTAGAAGAATGGGCAGAATATGCAGATTGGGTCACTGGGAGATCAAAGCCAAATTTCATTTTCACAGGGAAAGCAGGGAGAAGGCGGGGCCCAGTCAGGGCTGGAGGGTGGTTGAGAGGTTGGAGAGAAGCCTAAAAGTAAGGTGCTGAGATGTGTTATGAAGGTGTACCAATTCCCTACAGTGAATGTAACCATTATGTACTTCAAACATATGCTAATAAAACATTTTTTGAAATTTATTTTCAGTGTGGAGATTCCAAAAAAAATTAGAATTAATCTTCAAATTAGTTATTGAGATTGCCTATAAGCCTACAAAAATAGTGAAAAAAATACAATGAAAAAGGGTAGAAGAAAACAATTTCAGCCTTAACTGCTCCTTTCAATAGACTAGCAAAAAATCAGCAATACATTTATCCAAGCTAAAATATATATATATATATAAATATATAGGCTAAGGTGCAGGGCTTGAGTACTTCAAATTATGAATTGTGGGGAGGGGATATAAAATATATATATATATAAAATATATATATAATATATATATATATATAATATATATATATAAATATATATATATATATATATATATTCCTTCCTTCATTCAGTTCAACCTAGTTATCCCCCTCCTGGGTATTTTTCCAGAAAAATTGAAACCATACTGCAGAGATACATGTGCACCAATGTTTATAGCAGCGCAATTTGTCATCCCTAAATCTTGGAAACAACCTAAATGCCTATCAACTGAGGAAATTTTTTAAAAATGTATTTTTAGACTGTGTATTGTTAAGTTGCTAAATCTTGTTGTAACTTGGGATGCCCTGATCTCAGCCTCCCTGAGTAAGGGGCTTAGCCTATCGACTAAGGAATGGGGAAAAAAAGATGTGGTGGCTGGGGAGAGAGCTCAGCAGCATACAGCCCTGCCTGGCAAGCTCACAGTCCTGAGGTCAGTCCACAGTATGCCATACCACGCTGCCTCAGAACACCAGGCACGTTGTGCAGGTCCCAGTACCAGGCATGGGGGCGCATGCCGGCAATCTCAGCACAGGGGAGGCTCAGACAGAAGAATCACTGTAAGTTTGAACTGTGTAGTTAGACTCTGTAATAAATTAAATAAGTATTTTTTAAATGTGGTATTTTTATACAGTGGAGGATTATTCAACCATAAAAAAGACAAACTTGAGGCTTTTACAGATATAGGTAAATGGATGCAACCTGAGACCATACACATAAGGGAAATAAATCAGACCCGCATGTGTAAGCATCGTAGTGTCTCTCTAGCATGAGAGCCTGAAAGAGTGAATAAGGAGTGAAAGGGGTAGAAACTGTTCATAAGGAAGGACCAGCTGGGATGAAGGAAAGGAGACAGGAAAGAAGGGAAGAAGGGAGGGAGGGAGGAGTTACTGGTGTGTTGAAAGGAGGAGTTAATGCTGAAATTGTTTTCCTCTGTCCTTTTTCATTTTTTGTAATTTTTGACCATTTTGCAGGCCTATATTTGGTAATAACTAATTTGTTTTTTAAAATTTTATTTTATTTTATTGAAGAACCAATAGCAATGAGACAGTTTCAACTCAAATTAGCAGGACAGATTCAATAATTAATATATTACATATTGTTTTCATAGTGGTTTGTTGTCTTACAAGGTGCATACATGATATTCTACTTACAAACACTATTAGAGCAGATGTCTCTAACAGTGAATTAAGAGAATATAGCTGTATACTTATTTTTTAAAACTGAATTACATTACCATTTCAATAATTAATACCTTCTACCTTGTTATCTTCCTAGTGGTTGTCCATAGTACAATAAGCTGACATAATATCTTGCCCAGCTTCTATTAGTGCTAATCTTGCTTCCCATAGAATTATGCAGAAGTACTGAATATTTATTGTAACTGTACTGTTTATACAAACACAGCATGGTTCTTCCTTTGTATCCCCCCCTTTTTTGTTTAGACCTGTCAAAGATGGGCACTCCATTGTCATTCAACCATTATACGTGCCTGAACTCAGCAACACAATCACACACAGTCCAGCATTCCATAATAATAATGAGTTATCTGAAGAAATTGTTGACTAGAGCCATTTTCAACTTATTATTATGGCCTTATTTTATATACCTCATTTTTATACTTTTTTTGCTGGATGGTTAAGACTGAGATAAATCAAGACCTATATAACAAAAAATGTAGCTTTTGTGTCTGATAAGGTCAGTCAAGTCCCCTCAGGCTTCATCTTGTAATCCTGTACCTACCTCACTCTGTAGATCCTTTTTTTTTTTTTACAGATATTATATATTTTTTCCATTATTATTTGTATTGAAGAACAAGACAAATTAACAGGACAGATTCGACAAATCAATACACTGCAAAATGTTTCTGTGTCGTACAAGGTGCATACATGATATTATACTTACAGGCATTATTATAGCAGATGTCTCTTATCAGTGAATGAAGAGAGTGCAGCTATGTACCTATCTTATTTCTCTGCAGCTGATTTATATCACAGATTCAACAATTAACACCCTCTACCTTGTTATCTCCCCAGTGTCTGTCCATAGTACTCAAAGCCAACATAATATCTTGTCCAACCACTAGTAGTGCAAATCTTGCTTCTCATAGAATTATGCAGAAGCATGGCATATTTATCCCAACTGTACAGTCTATACACACACATCATGATTCTTCCTTTATATTTCTCGCCTTTTTGTCTACACCTGTCAAAGATGAGCACTCCATTGTCATTAAACCAATGTACATGCCTGAACTTGGTGACACACTCCAACACAGTGCAGCATTCCACAATAATAGTGAGTTATCTGAAGAAGTTGTTGACCATAGCCATTTATAGCTCAATTTATTATTATGGCCCCATGTTATATACCTCATTTTTATACTTTTCTGCAGGATGGTTAAGACTGAGATAGATCAAGACCTATATACCAAAAGATGTAGCTTTTGTTTTTGATGAGGTTAGTGAAATCCCCTCAGGGTTTATCTTGTAATCCTGTACCTTACTCTTAGATCCTTTGCCAGTGTTATCCATGTGGATGAGTCACAGCCAATGCTTGACCAGTTTGCTCTCTATGAGAGCCTGAGAGAAAGTTTTCTCTCCATATAACGCTCCTCAGGCACACTATACATCATCAATCTCTTTCCTCTGTGGCTCCATAATCTTGATCAGAAAATTTGGGGCACAACTGAATTTCATGGTGTTGCAGTACAGGTTCTCCTATGCCCTGAGTCTTCGCTGACCTTGAAAGGCTAGGGCCAAATTGTTGGCTGGCCTTGCAGCTGTAGATCCTTTGTCAGTGTCAGCCATGTGGATGGATCGTGGCGATTGCTTGACAAATTTGCTCTATGTGAGAGCCCGAGAGAAAGTTTTCTCTCCATGTGACTCTCCCCAGGCACACTATAGATCATTGATTGCCTTCCTCTGTGGCTCCATAATCTCCTTGATCAGAAAATTCTGGGCACAACTGAGTTCCATGATGCTACAGTACAGGTTCTTCTATGTCCCGAGTCTTCACTGACCTTGAAAGACTAGGGCCGAATTGTTGGCTGACACTGTGGTTCTTCCATTTCTCTAATTTTTGATCTCTGAACTTACATGGTTAACCCCCTAGAAAAGAAGTTCATTATTACCCTGCCACATATGTCATTCAGTTTACCCTAACTATCTGGCTAAATTCTTTTTTTAGTTGTTGCTTCTATTTTTATTTCTTCTTTGATTTCTTATACTAGGGAGACTGTATGATTTTTCACATGTGTGTCTGGTTTATTTCACTTTTGAGTATATATTCAATTATATTGAGCATCCACTTCAATATAATTCCTTCAAGTTTATTATTATTAATAGCTGAGTAATACTCAGTTGTATAAAAATACCACATCTTTTTCAACCATTCTTCATGTGATTGGCATCTGGGTTGTTTCCAAGATTTTGGTATCACAAATTGTGCTGCTATATACATCAATACACATATATCACTATGATATGATGTTTTCAGTTCCTCTGGGAAAATTACTAGTAGGGGGATAACCAGCTTGAATGGGATTTCTAGTCCTACTCTTTTGAGGAGTCTCCACACTGATCTCCCCAATGGTTGTACCAGTCTACATTCCCACCAACCATGGAGAAGTGTCCTCTTTAACCCACATCCTCTCCAACATTTGTTGTTGGTTGATTTCTTTATGATACCCATTCTTTCTGGAATGAAATGGTATCTCAGTGTTGTTTTAATTTTCATTTCACAGATGGCTAGCAATGTGGAGTATGTTTTCATATATTTATTCACTTCTTTAATTTCATCCTCTGAGAAGTGTGTATTCATCTCAGATGCCCATTTCTGGATTGGATCTTTAAATTTGAGGACCATAATATATCTTAGTTCTTTATATATTTTAGAGAGCAGACCTTTGTCTGAGTGCTTATTAGTTAGGATTTTTTTCAAAATTTGAGGGTTGTCTTTTCACTTTGTTGACAGTTTTTTTGACATGCAGAAACTCCTCAAGTTGATCCCAGATGTTAACTCTTCCAAGTGTTTCCCATGCGAATACGAGTTTTTTATGAACTCTTTGCCAACTCCTATGTCTTCAAGGGTTCCTCTGACTTTCTCTTCCAGGAGATTGAGTGTTTCTGTTTTAATGTTTAGATCTTTAATCCATTTTGACTTTAGCTTGGTGCATGGTGATAGACCTGTATCCAGTTTTAGTTTTCAGCATGTTGAAAGCCAGTTTTTTCAACACCATGTTTTATTTATTTTTATTTTTATTTTTATTTTGTCTTTTTGAGACAGGGTCTCACTATGCAGTTCAGGCTGGCCTTAAGCTCACTTTGTAGCTCAGGCTGGTCTCGAACTCACAACAATCCTCCTGCCTCAGCCTCCTGAGTGCTGGGATTACAGGCATGCACCACCATGCCCGGCAACACCATGTTTTAAACATGCTATCTTTCTTCCACTAAGCACGTTTGGCCTCTTTGTCAAACATCAGGTGGCTAAGTGTGTTTGCAGAGGCCCCTGAGTGTTCTAATCCATTCCGTTGATCCTCAGGTCTATTTCATTGCTCATACCATGTGGATTTTATCACAGTGGCTTTGTAGTGTAATTTCAAGTCAGAAATTGTGATGCCTCCTGCCTTGTCTTTGTTGGCCAGAACTGCCTTTGCAAAACTAGGTCTTTTGTGGTTCCAAATAAATTTTAGGAATGATTTGTCTAGGTCCAGGAGGTATGTTCATGGCAGTTTGATAGGGGTTGCATTAAATCTGTACAACAATTTTGGGAGTATGGCCATCTTCACAGTGTTGGTTCTTCCTATCCAGGAGCATGGAATATCTTTCCATTCTCTGAAATCCTCTATGATCTCTTTGCTTAGGGTATTGTAATTTTCTGTGAAAAGATCTTTGACTTCTTTGGTTAAGTGAATTCCAAGGAATTTCATTTTCTGAGGTGCTATTGTAAAAGGTATTATTTCTATAGTTTCCCTCTCAGTGTGTTTGTTATCTTGTAGAGGAATCCTATTGACGTTTGAGTATTGACTTTGTATTCTGCTAATCTACTGAATTTCCCTATCAATTCTAGTAGCTTCTTGGTGGAATTTTTTGGGTCTTCCATGTAAAGTATCATGTCACCTGCAAATAATGATAATTTAACTTCTTTACCTATTTTTATTCCGTTTATTTCTTCCTCTTGCCTAATGGCTATTGCTAATAATTCCAAAAGTATATTGAGTAGGAGGGGTGATAGAGGACATCCTTGTCTTGCACCTGATCTAAGAGTAAAAGATCTCAGTTTTTCCCCATTTAGAATTATATTAGCAGTTGGGTTTTCATAGATGGCTTTTATCAAATTGAAGTAGAGGCCTTCTTTTCCAATTGTATATAGGGTTTTGAACATGAATGAGTGTTGAACTTTGTAAAAAGCCTTTTCTGCATCAATTGAAATGATCATGTGGTTTTAAGAATTTAGTGTATTAATATAGTGTATTACATTTATAGATTTTTGAATATTGAACCATTCTTGTATCCCTGGGATAAATATTACCTGTTCATGGTATATGATCTTGATGATTTGCTGTATTCTGTTTGCTAGGATTTTATTGAGGACTTTTGCATCTCTTTTCAGAGGTAGATTGGCTTGTAGTTCTCCTTTTTGGTTCTGTCTTTCCCTGGTTTTGGAATCTGTATAATACTTTTGTCCAGAAATGATTTTGGGAGGACTGCTTCCTTTTCAATTTCATTGAAGAGTTTGAGGAGTGTAGGGATTATACCTTCTATAAATTTCTTGTTAGAATTCAGTTGCGAATCCATCAGGACCTGGACTTTTCTTTGTCGGTAGGCTTTTTATTATGTTTTGTATTTCATTTCCTATTATTGGCTTATTGAGAGTTGTTGTATTTCTTGGTTCAGTTTTGGTAATTTGTACCTTTCGAGGAATCTGTCCATTTCTTCTGTGAGCACAAAGATTCTCAAAGTAGCTATTGATAATCTTCTGAAGTTCCATTGAGATTTCTCCCTTTTCATTCCTTATTGCATGTATTTGAACTTTTACTTTCCTCTTTTTGATGAAGTTGGCTAGAGGCTTATCAACTTTATTTAGTTTTCAAAGAACAAACTTTTTGATTTGTGGATTCTTTGAACTGTTTCCTTCATCTCAGTTGAATTAATTTCTGCTCTAATCTTTATAATTTCTTCCCATCTTTGCAGTCTGGTTTTGGTTTGTTCTTCATTTTCTAGATGTTGGAGGTGCAACATTTGGGTGTTTATTTGTTCCCATTCTGTTTTCCTATTGTGTGAGTTCATAGCTATGATTTTCCCTCTAGGAACTGCTTTCATCGCATCCCATAAATTCCGGTGTGTTGTTCTTGAATTTTTATTGAATTGCAGATATTGTTGAATTTCTTGTGTAATTTCATCTGTGACCCATTGATTGGTGAGTATTGTTTAATTTCCATCAATTTAGTGGGTTTTTCTGGTTTCTTTTGTTGTTCATTTCCAGTTTTATTGCAGTGTGTCAGATAATATTCATGGGATAATTTCTGTTTTCTTACAGATGCTGAAGCATGACCTATGGACTAATATGTGGTCTATTTCATGTGCAGCTGAAAAAAAATTTGTATTCAGTTGTGGTTCAGTGGAACACTCTGTTTATGTCCACCAGGTCCATTTGTTCCAAGCTCTGGTTCAGTTCTGCTATTTCCTTGCTAATTTTTTTAGTCTGGTTGACCTATCTTTTTGAGATAAGGGGGTGTTAACATCTTCTGTTAAGATTGTTTTCCCTCCATTGATGTTAAGCCTATGAATATCCTTTTGAGTTAAGTGTGTTTCTTGTGTACAGCATATTGTTGGATCTTATTGCCTAATCCACTGTGCCACTCTATTTCTCTTAACTGCTGAATTGAGTCCATTTACATTGATGGATATAATTGAAATGTGTTGACTTATGATTGTCATGATATTTATCTGCTGTTGTTTACTCCTTTGTATCCTGTGTTTAATTGTTCTGTTCAGTGGGTTCCTTCCGTTCTCATTCATGGAATTCTGGTCATCATGGTCTCTCTCTAGAACATATTTCAGTAGGCTGTGTAGGGATGGCTTTGTCATCATGAAATTCTTTAGTTTTTCTTTGTCATGGAAGTATTTCACTTTTCCATCAAACTTGAGAGAGAGTTTTGCAGGGTATAGTAGTCTGGGCTGGGATTTGTTTTCATACAGGACTTGCAGAACTGCTCTATTCTCTCCTTGCCTTTATGGTTTTTGCAGAGAAGTTGGCTGTAATTCTGATTGCTTTTCCTTTGAATGCGACCTGCTTCTTCTCTCTAGCACCTTTCAGTATATTATTCTTGTGTTGGATTTCTGGGATCTTGAGTATTATATGTCTTGGTCTCTTTCTAGTTGGTTTGAAGTTATTTGTTGTTTTGTATGCTTTGGTTATCTGAATGTTGAATTGCTTCCTCATATCTGGGAAGTTTCCTGCTATTACTTTTGCCCATATTCTTTTTATATCATTTGTATTGATTCCTTCATTCTCATTGACGCCAATTAATCTCACATTGTTCATCTTGGTGTCATCTTGTAGGTGACGGATTATTTTTTCCTGCATCCTTGTTGTTTTTAAGAGATCCTTTCTCACCTTTTCACTAGCTGCATCAGTATCTTCAAAATCTGAAACTCTGTGCTCACTTTCACTCAAATGGTTTTGTAGACTCATGATTGATATTTTTCGTTCTTGTATATTACTTTAACTCTGCTTCATCCATTCTGTTTCTTTTCTGTATTGCTCATTCCAGGAATCTGTCATATTTCTGATCTCCTCTATTTTTTTCTTTTTTATCAATGTCTTCTTTCAAGGTAGCTATTAATTCTTTTATTGCAGAGTTTTTTTTTCCAGATTGGGTTTCCTCTATATATTTCTGGAATTGATTCTCTACTTCAGATGCTGATTTCAAATAATGGTTTTTTTTTATTTCAGAAATTATTTCTGCTTTGAGTCCCTCTTTACCTTTCTGTGTTGTTACTTTGGTTCCGACACTATTAATTCATACTTTTCAGCTGGAATAGTGTTGTCTTCACTTGTTCTGCATGGGCATTGGGTTTCTCCCATATGCTTCTGGATTTGATTCATTACTTCAGATGCTATGTATTCAAATACTTCTTTTTTTATTTCAGGCATTAATTCTTGTCTGAGTTCCTCTATACCTTTCTGCTGTTGTTCCTTTGCCTCTGCCTCTGTTAATTCATTCATTTCAGCTGGGCTAGCGTCCTTTGCCCTTATTAGTGGACTCGAGGCCTGAGATTGCCTTTTGCTCCTAGTCTTTGTCATTTTGTATAGCACAGACCTCTGACCTTTGGTGTAGCCCTTGTGCAATTATGGCCTGTCCAATTATGGCTTAGCATGTTATGAGATTCAGGTGTTAGTCTATTAAGTTTGAGATTATCCAGTTATGCTAGCCTGGATCTAGCTGTTGTATTCAGTTCATTTTTGCTGCACCTCTTCTGATACAACTGTGAGCCTATGGTTCCCCTTTGTTGGTTCCCTGGTCCAGGGAGCACTGGAGAGCACAGAAGCTCTCCCACACACTCACCAGACAGGGCAAGGTTGGATTGGGTGCCGAGAGTGTCACAAAAGTTCTTAGTCCTTCATCCGGCTTGGGGGCAGGGGCTCCCGCGAATTGCCAGGCAGATCAGTCTGGGATGTGTCGGGCTAGTTGCTTGCTCAGAGTTCTTGGGATGGTGGATCCAGATGTTGGTGCACGCGGGGAGAAGCCAAAGGCTCTCCCACAGACTCACCACACACTCACCGAACCCACATGCCTGGAGAGTCTGAAAAATTTCCACTCTCTCAGCGGGCTTGGGGGCAGAGGCTCTGGGGATTTGCCAGGCAGGTTGGTCTGGGGTGTCTCAGGTCCGTTGCCTGCTCGAAGTTCTTGGGTATGTGTAATAACTATTTTGAAAACAACAAAATGCATTGAGCTGGGCGTGGTGGCACATGCCTGTAATCCCAGCACTCGGGAGGCTGAGGCAGGAGGATTGTTGTGAGTTTAAGACCAGCTTGAGCTACAAAGTGAGCTTAAGGCCAGCCTGAACTGCATAGTGAGACCCTGTCTCAAAAAAAAAAAAAAAAAAAAAAAAAAAAAAGCCAACTATTGTTGAATTCCTATCATTTTGTTTAGTGAAATTGTTTTCCTTAATGTTTTATGTTCTACTATTTTTTGTTTTCCTTTAAAAAAGTTTTTAAGAAGTTATTTTAGACTGTGCATTGTAAAGTTGCTAAATTACTCAAATCTTTCTGTACCTTAGGATCACCTGATCTCAACCTCCCCAACTAGTGGGCTTAAGCCTGCCCCACCAGGCCTGGCCAAAAATATTCTCTAAAATGTTGATTTTGGACTGAATGCAAAGGACTAAATTGTCTTTAGTCCTTAAACAATACAGTGTAACTATTCAGAGGTGATTTGTGGTATATCAAATGCTGCCAGTAATTTAGAGGAGGCTTAAAATGTGAGGATTTATGTCAGTTATATACAAATATTGTACCATAATCTATAAAGGTCTTGAGCATCTGCAAAGTTTGAGCATCTTTAGGGATTCCTAGAAGCACTTCCCCAGGAATGTATAGGGATGACTCTGTATCTCCAACTAACATATACTTGCTCTATAGCATCTTAGCTAAGACACCCTTCTTTTTAAGAATCCTGAGGTCACTCCATCAGAGGTGATTGCTCTGAAATCTTTAATGGCATTTCTTTCTCCTTTTTCATGGTACTGTCATATGTATTGGTCATAGCATAATAATTGTACAAACCAAGGTGTGTGTGGTGATTGAGAAAATACAGAAGGACATCTGCATGTAAAAAATGAACAAGGGCAACTGAGAAATGATAATTGAGTATCAACAAATATCTTTTTGAATACATACTATATACAGAGTGTAGTACTAAGTATTTCACTGGTAGCAGTTAACACTCATTTACTGGTCTGTTTGCTCAGCCAACTTTTTGGTACAATGACTGATATAAGAATCAACAATCTCAATGGTAATGGAGATATTCATCCCACAGAGAACTGTAAGTATCTTAGCTTGGCAGTTAGGAGGGCCCTCACCACCTCAGTGAAAGTGTTCCTGCCAAGTGGTAGGAGTGGGAACCAGGTCTACTGGGAGGGAATACAAAGGACTGGTGTGGAAGTAGGGCCAAAAGAAAAGTGGGAAGAGAATACTATTGCAAAGGCAAAAATATAAAGGGATTTTTTTCAGTGGAAAAGATGAGAAAATTTAGAGAAGTAGAGACCTTAAAGAGAGAGGTGAATATTCTGTACAGACCCTAACAGCTGGGATGTCCAACAAACTACAAGGGAGAAAGAGAAGCAAGAACTAGTACCCATGGCTTAGCAGAAATTCTATTCAAATTCTCTGTGTCTTGTAAGTCAACATATTTTTAGAATCGCTTCTCTCTCTTGCTCAGTGTGCACATAACTGAACTACTATTTGAGGGAGACATTTTAGTATCCCACTGTCTTTGCTTACCAAGATATTATCTTTATGCAACCCACACACCTGAACAGTGCTATCATCTGCTTTCTGCACTGCTACCCCCCGGAGCTTTCAAGGAAAACACACACTGTTGGACACACGCACAGGTTCTCTTGATGGAAAAGGTTCACCCAGATAAATACTACAGACTTTGCTTATTCTTTGTGATCATTTCACCATAGCATGCTAATACATTATGAATATTCATTTTCATTAACACAGTACTTACATGGAATAAATTTCCTGCCCAAATGTCTTCCTACTTCTGCATCTTGCTTGGATCAAAAATGTGTTTTCAGCACTTTTTCTAGTCTCCGACATTTATTCGAATACAAATAGTTAATATCTGCTTTGTGTAGAGCACTTTTGCCACAGGCTTTCAGCATAGTTCTAGCGCTTGAAGAGCCCATATAGGAAAAACAGATATGCTCATGACAGTCTAAATTAGAAGTGAGTAAGTACCTTAATAGATGAAGTATGTAAGATTGCCTAAGCCAATGTGGTAACACCACCTTTCCAATAAAAGAACCGTGCTACTCAAATACTGAATCACATTTATTTTTTTCAAATAGGCCATCAAGAATAGAAACATCCCCTTTTCTTTGCACGATAGATTTTTCTTCCCCTCTTTATTTCTCTCTTCTCATATTTTGCTTTTTTTCTCTGCCAGTTCTCTGCATGGGCTCCTTTTATATTCTGAAATTCCAGTTAAGGGACTTTCTCACTGATTATAATGACATAGGTCTGTTTTTACAGCTGTAATCTTAAAGTTTTTAATAGTGCCATGTTTTAAACATTATTCTAAAATGTTTCTAGAATGTTTGAAGGTGCTCAAGAAAGTAAACAGCTCATATAAAAAGAAGAGAACAGTTAAAATATAAAACTTTCATCAATTTCTATCAGATCGCAGGCACTTCATTTTCTCCAAGAGGAATGAATTCACTAGACATATACATATATTAGAACCAGATGAAAGCAATGCTGTGGAAACTAACAGACAGTTTCTGGGCTTATTAGAGGCTGAAGCCCAAGTGTTTGTACATCGACTTGCTCCTTTGGCCTTGGCAAGAATCATGTTTCCCAACAGAGCAGATTTTGGATATTTGCATTGATGTGCATGATCACCTGTGACACATGAGACTCTGAGGACTTGACATCATGTACTATTATTATTATAAGATGAGCTCCCAAACAGTTAAGCTCAAATTGCTACTGTAGCACTCACAAAAATGGTGGCACAGGGGGAGCACAGGCAATATGTGGAAGCAAATGATGCCTTACAAGTGGCTGACTCTCAAAAGAAGTCTGCGAGGCAGGTAGCTGGCATGGCATGTGTTTTCCTTTGACCATCATAAACAATTTTTAAGGAGCCAAGGTTGTTACTTGAGAATAAATCAAGGATCTTGGAAATATTTGGATGACTTACTATAAAACATAGCAGACATTTCCTACTATGTTTATCCTTTTAAAAATGTATATATTTCACTTCAGGGCTCAATAGATCTTTCAGATGGTATCTCAATAGAGTTTTCTCAGCCCAGAAGTGATTTATTTCTTTCAGTGGAGGGTTCACTTCAATCTACTATTTAGAAATTTAGCACTATCATAACTGGGTGTAAAATTCCTTTACTTTGGACAGAGTAAAGATATTCCCAAGATTAATTAGGCAATTTAAATGGTGAATAATGCTATTTCCCTGTGCATTTGCTTTGTGAATTAAACTGATGAAGATTTAGTTTTATTTTTCACAGTTTCTATTGTCTACAAAACTAAAGATTCATTTCAATAAAAGGTTTTCTTTGTTTTGTTTTAGAAAGAAATTTGACACCTGAATAGTAGTGGTAATGAAATTCTCTGTGGGTTAAGCTTCAAGGAAGAAGTATTAACATGAAATTAATGAAGTATTAACAAATAAATTGAGTACATAGTAGTTACCATTTCCTTGCATCATATATGTGATAATCATAGACCTGCTATGAGGAGTTTTAAACTTTGTATCTGATCACTCTTAGGAATGCTATCAATGCATTCCAAAAATAAAGCACTAGGAGAAACAAAATATAATTAATAACTTCTCAAAGTGAGATTATGTACTTCTCAGCTCTCCCAAAACCTACTTTCCCCATCTTAAGTAATTTATTTTCTCTTAATGGAAATTCTAATGTGTAGCCTAAACTTGAGTGTAAGGAATACAACTGAAGTTGAATAAGGAAATTTACTTTTTTTTTTTTTTTTTTTCACGTCCTATACGAGTGGTAGTGAGCCCGCGGCCCATGTGCTTCAAGTGCGGTGCCAACCTTGCAGAGCACTCTCTGTGCGCAAAGCAGCCACGTATATGGGCTGTTTTCCCTAAGCCGTATTCCCAGTGTTCTGGTTTAGTTGCAGTACTGGCACTTTCAGTGAATAAATGGGCTTAGAATTGCAGTTCAGATACTGTGTCTCTGAACTCTTTGCTATCGCTAAAATACATTCTCTTCCTTCTTGGAAAATGACTGAAGAATGCAGACTGCTAGGTGAATCTTACCAACATTTTACCATCAATAAATGATTGCTGTTATCCACAGGACTGACTATTATGGTCTACTGGTCTGTATTGGATTATTTTGCTGAATTCACGCACCTATAGTATTTGAATGGCAATGGAATACCCATCCCTGACAAAACTGAACAAAATGGGGGATATAAATGCAGGACCATTTTGTAGTGAAAAGAAAAATATATGCCTGTGTTTACTAATTAGTTAGGATAGATATACAGCTACTTTATCGTAGTTCAATGAGAAGAAAGATGTGCACTAATAGTGTTTGGGCAGGATATCCTGTCTGCATCTTGAGCTATGAATAACTACTATGAAGACAACAATATGCAATGTGTTAATTATTGAAACTGTCTTACTAGCCTGTTTTGAAACTGTCTCATTGCTATTTCTTTCTCAATTAATTTAAAAAGAAATTGCTGTATACAACTGGTCAAGGACCAGGCAAAGCGAACAGAGTAGTTTAGATTTTATGCTATAGTAACAAGAAAGGTGTTGATGGTATCAGAGCAGGAACACAATAAGATGCAAATGCCTTTTAAGGATAATTAGTCTGGAAATGAAGAATAAGGTATGCCTGACTGAAATGGAGACAAAGGGTATGTGTTTATTGTATAGAAAACCTGGCCCCAACTGGGACCTTTATATCTGCAATGGCTGAAGGCAAAAAAAAAAAAAAAATTAAGGCAAATTTTAGTGGAGAAAAGGCCATGGGCTCACAGGGAGGAGAGCCTTGGTAACTTTAACATGTATTTTTCAGGAAAGTATGGAAACAACTATCAGCTTGAAGGGAATTTGAAGTTTCAGGAGACACAGAGAGATATAATAAGCATAAAGAAGGAGTCAAAATTCCAAAACGTTGGTTTACCGGGCATCAGCCCACAAGCCCAGTGAGTTTACTATTAAATATGAAGTTGAACCATATTATGAGGTTCAGCACAAAGTTTAATTTGATGATGATACACATTGTGAATGAATCCACTCTCCCAAGTGGCAGATGTTTAAAAGTACCATAAAAAATGGAAACTGGCAGATGTTTTGATTTTCCAAAGGCAGGTTGCAGTCTGATCTTGCTTTATATAAGGAACCTAAAAGAAAACCACAAAGGGAAATAGAATGTTCCTTAATATTTTCAGGAACATTTTATAGTTTTATAGAAATTTTATAGCCACAGCTATCCTCAGCAAGAGAGGAATACACAGTGACAATGACTGGTGGAGGGAGGGACATCAGAAGGAAGCGGAAGGGGACTGAAGAGAAGGAGAATTTGAATGTACCAACATGAGCTAATTTGACTATATGCTGGGAGTTGAGTTGTGCACACAAGTTTGTCCATAATTAAAAAGCCTTAGAAGTTCAGATTCAGAAGCATGTGGGTTTACCAGTATAGAGTTTATAGAGTTGTCAGTTATTAGGTAGTGCTAGTTGAGGCCCTTCTCCCTGCCCAGACATAACTCTTCAACCAGCAGCAGTAATTACATGGATTTTACCTTTCAGGAACTAGATAGGGGATCATAATCAATAGCAGCTCTGTCATCTGGGAGATGAGGCTGTGGGTAAAAGGTCAGAGGGACTTCTCAGTTCACAGGCTTTGGGAAAGCAAGTGTCTTCTCTCCAATTTTTATCTCACTACACTAAGCTGTCTATGTGTGTGCGTGCATGTGTATGTGTTTATCTTGGGTCACATTTCTAGTGTGAGCTAAATCCTATTATTAAACATACTTTAAATTTAAATATATGATATGCCAAACTATACATGGCTGTGTTTCTGAAAGACTCTGGTCCTTAAAGAATGAGTTAAGCTGAATGACTGTTTCTTTCTTTATGTTATCATAGATCTTTACTTTTACTGAAATTCTTCTCTACTTTAAAAGTTAAAATAAGATTTAATGCATAAACAGTTTAGAAAGTTTATTTTCTGAATCTTTTCTACTTATAGAGAGTGTAATATTGGAAAGGCAAGTATCTCTCACACGTCAAAATTGATGTTTAAACACAAAAGATGCATTTGCCAAATTAGTTCTTCTCCCTGGTGCTCCTTTAGGGACATATGAGATAGTAAATAGAAATTAATTTCTATCATATGCGTGCCTGTCTCCTTTTCTCTGCAAATGCACTGGCTTCTTTCCAATTTGAACATTCGGGCTCAAAGCTCTTGTCTCTACTCCTGTTGCTCTGGCAATATCACCATTTCATTTTCTCCACTTAGTAGAGTTGTTTCTATTCTCTATTTCTGCCCTGTGCTTTTTGGTGAGCAAGACAGCAAATATTTGAACAATTCACTATACTGTCAATTTACAATAACTAGTTAGGGAATGAGGCTGTATTAGTTGCCTTAGACTATGCAGGAGAAATAACCCAAGGACAGCAAGGTCAGAAAAAGCTGACGCTGACCAAAGCAAAGAACAGAACAGTTGGAAGAACTTTGGGAGGGTATATAAATTCACATCATAGGATGTGCACTTGAATATCATTACATAGAGAATCTAAAGATTTATTGAGTTTTAATCTTGACTTTTTTTTCTCCTCAGCTCAGTGATCATGAGCATATAATTTCACAGAGCTTCACTTTCGGAATGCTGAGAATCAAAATAGCCCTCCAGGGTTCTAGTAGGGAAAGCATGCATCCTTATGCAAATAGTGCTTTGAATGCTTTAATTCTTAAAACCATGTTATATTGAAACTGTAGAAAAGACCTTAGGCGAGCTAGAGAAGGGCCGTGGGGAATGTGATTATTTTCTTTCTCTATTGTTTAGGCTTTGCAAGGTAGCATTAGAATTCACCTTTAATTTCGTTTGAAATCTAGGTGCTATGTTTTAGGCAGAGTGACAATTTCTGTTTACTGCTTTTATTAGCCTGACCTTGCTTCCAATCCAGGTATGCTCTTCTCCTTCTCTCTCTAAATAGCTGTTTCTTTCAAGAAGCAGTTTCATTTGCCTTACCTTGGAGGTGGTCATGGTGTTGAGTTTGCCCTTGCGTGTCTTCTAAGTAGAAAACCGGAGTTGTGCAGCCCCATCCCCCCGGCGCTGCGTCCTCCAGTAGCTCATGAGCATTCCACTCTGCCAGCAGAACCTTCCAGCCTTCTCAAAGAGTGTCAAGGTAGTAAAATTCTGGGTTCACGAAAACCTCCTGAGTAGTGGAAAGGGTATTCTTCACATGTAATGCGTTGGCTCTTAATTTTGTCCCATTTTTCTTGTGCTTGTCATATTCCTGTAGCTAAGAATGAAAATGCTGAAAAACATTAAGGTAAAATTGAAGGTTTTAATTTTTATTCTTATCTTTAGACATCCAGGGAATACACTTCAAGTGAGTAATTGTGGACTATTAGAAAAGACTAATACATACTGAAGTCGCCGTAATTCTGCGCAGTGATTTATGTCAAATCTTAAAGTATACACCTTGCTCATCTCTGATGGGGATCATCAGCCTGGCCCAGCTTCCTACTCTCTATTTCCTCGGCCAGCCACAGCTCATCACTGAAGTTTGTTCTACACTTGATAAGCCAGGCAGCAGCCTTAAAACGGAGTAGTTTGCCAAGTGGCAGCCTGTGGGCCCAAATCAATCCAAAGCATGTTTTGTTTGATTGGTATAAATTGGGCTAACATTTAAGGATTGACAGATTTCATATGAAATGCGTAACTTGACAGGGAAGACCTGACAGCCTAAACTCAGCTTCCTTCTGAAAGAAAACAAGACCATTCCTCCCTTCTGGCGGGACAGGCTGTTTGCAGGCAGCCCTGCTCAGCACTCTGCCTACTGCCTGCTTTGCTGCAGCAGGCATGTGTCCTCCAATGTCAGGTGCAGACTTCTACTAAAATCCTTTCGGCTTGTCTGTGTGTGTCTGTTGGGGCTGGAGAGGGGATGTTTAATTTCTCTTATAAATATGTACACAAAAAGATTTAGGAAGAGTAGCCTTAAAATACATAGAAAAAAAAATGGTGCTTCTCATCTTCACAATATATCTGTAACAAAATTCATTTTCTATCAAAAGAAACTTTCTGCCTTTTGGAAAAACTATTGAATTGTAGGATGATACAGTTCTGATTCTTTCTAAGCAGATTTTCATCTGTATGAATATATATTTCATTGTCTTTATTGAATTTATCAAAGAGTATATGGATAATACTGAAACTGCGCCAACTGTAATGTATAAAGTGTTCCGCACGACCTTCCAATGATGGATTCATGCCATTTCTGTAATTTATTATTCTGAGCTGGACTTTCCAGGAAAACATGGATATACTGTCATAATGATAAATCATATAGTTTAATCCAACTTCATCAGTGATATCACAGGAACCTCTTACCACTATAATGCAAGAACAGCTTTGCCATATTTTCTCCTAATTCCAGCACAAACACCTAATTATAGAACAATAGTTGCAAAAAACATGCTCAGAGAAAATGCTTTACAGGTAATCAGTGCAGCAAAGAATTTTCTGAGCAGAATATGGCCAGCTCATGCTTCTCTTTTAGGCCTTCTGTGTTCTTCCCATTTGGTTTTGCACTCCTGGGTGACCCATCCTTCTCATTCATCATTTCTTCGGGAAATCAAAAGACAGAAAGCTGCAAGCCAGACTCTTGTGGAAGATAAACTCTGTGACCTCCTGGCAGGTTACTGTCTTTTGCTGACGTTCTGCTGACCAAATGACTTCTTGCATTTGGGAATTTATTCATGAGTCAACTCTGGCTGATCTCACAGAGCTTGAGAACACTCCTGTCGTTCATGGCTTCATCCATAAGCATGGTTATTCTGTGCCCTTTTAGAAACTCAAATGAGGATATCTTTGAAAGCAAATATTTCAGATAAAATAGAGGTCCACTTTCCTTGTTAGCATATGTGTGCTTTCTGCTGATCCTAATGATCACTCTGAACAAAAGCATTGCGATGAAGCAAAAGTACAAAGTATTTTGCTGAAAAAAAAAATGAGTATTCTATGATGGGCAGGGGCAAAAGTAAGAAGCAACAAAAATATTTTCAGGAATTAAATGGCTTAGTGAAAAAACATGAAATAGTCATGGTTTCATCTTTTGGTATTTCAGAGAACAGTTCTGTCAGAGTCCTTAAAATGGTACAAACACAAATACATCACATTTGCCTGCTGTGATTAAATTTCTCTAATTACACAACCACACTTGATATGTAGGACCAATGCATCACCTCTTCTTCTTTTTTTTCCCTTTGTAATCATTGTTATAACGATGCTGTATAATCAACGTTCATCACAGCTAATTAAGTCTCTTCGCCGCTGTTTTCCTGAGATCTGACATTCCTCGAGTTCAACGAAAAAAATCCATTTTAAACATCTCTGGGCTCTAGGGAAAAAGATGAAAATTCTGGGGTGGTATTATTCACAAATGGCTTTTTGAAATATTAATGTACTGTGATTTTCTTTTTCAGTGAATTTAAATGATTATTCTTAGAGCAAGTTCTGCTTATGATTTTGCAGCTCTCCAGTGATTTTTGGGAATATTTCTGTTGGCCAAGGACCTGGCAGACCTTGTTGGTAAAGGTCTTATACATTTTTGTATGATACCCAATAACATATATTTTTGTTGCATGAGATTGGCTTTAATTTTTATTTCTCTTTAAGTTAAATAGAAATCTATATATTTAAAACATTTAAAGCTTTTGTTCACTCACCAATGCAGTTTTCTTTCAGCAAATTTTTTTTTTTTTTTTAATTTTGGACACTTTAAATGCTACATTACAGTGATAGGAATAGTAGCAAATTTGAACTAGTCTATTAGAACAAATTAAATCTACTCTCTGGATGTTAATTTAAAACCAGACTTTACTAACTAATAACTCTGCTGTTTCGTTTGGAAATCTCATCTCCTATTCTTCTTTATTACTGCTTTTAAAGAGTGGCTAGAGTAGGAAGCCTCCTTGGAAGTCAGTGTATTACCTGTCTTCTTCATTTGTGCTCCCTCCTGTGCTTCAACCATTGTCCTTGATTTGCATTTGCATTACTGGTATTTTTACTTTTGTTGTGGGCAAACTCATTTGCAAATAAACCAGTTTCTATTTCTTGGGCAACTATTTTTATTTTTGCTCCTGAGGAGTTCATAGTGCTTGGGAGGACCTAGACCCAGGAGCACATGATTACCATAAAATCTGTAAAGATCTATTAAGAAAAAAAAAATACTACATGGTATGTGAATTTGAAGAGAGCCTGACAAATCCATGAGAATAATGAGGAAGTCGTCCTAGGTGACAGTTGTTCTGCGACCTGAGACTATTAGTAATGACTACAATTTATGGAGAGACATTCTCTGGTTCAGGTACAGTTCTAAACAATTAACATGCATTATCTCCTTTAAAAACACCAAGCAGCACTAGAAGGTGTTAAGCTATGTAGTAGGCCCACTTTATATAAAAAAATCCAGGCCTAGGAAATTTAAATACCTGGACAAAAGTTTCTGTGGCCTGTTTTGTTTTCTAAAGATGACAGCAACAGATCTTTTCTATGTGTTCTTCACAAACCTTGCCATTCCCTTGTAACTTCTGCTCAAGTCTAGATTGGTTTGGGGCTCATGGGAAATCAACAGAATGTGGTGCAAGTGATGCCGAGAGATTGCAAGATTAGGTCAAGACAATGGAGTGCCCACCTTTGACAGGTGTAGACAAAGGAAGGGGTGTAGAAAGAAAAAATCATGATGTGTGCGCATACACAGTACAGTTGGGATATGTAACGCTGTGCTTCTACATAATCCTATGAGAGGCAAGATCTGCACTAATGGTGGTTGGACAGGATATTATGTCGGCTTCTAGTACTGTGGTCATCCACTAGGAAAATAATTATTGAATTTTTGATATAATTCAGGTATAAAAAATAAGTAAGCAGCTACACTCTTAATTTACTGATAAGAGACATCTTCTAAAATAATATCTGTAAATATATAATGTATATATAAAAATGTATGCACCTTGTACGATACCAAAACATTATGAAAACAGTTTGCAATGTATTAATTTATCGAATCTGTCTTGTTAAGGTGTCTTGAAACTGTCTGATTGACATTTGTAGTTCAATAAAATAAAAAATTTAAAAAAATACTACCTAAGATAAAACACTAATCAATTCATATATATATATATATATATATATATATATATATTCAAGGCCAGCCTGGGATAGCTATTTTCTCTTATTTCACTGAGAATAAAAGTTTGGTTTGTACTACTATTTTTTTCTGTAAAAGCTCTTTATTTGTGCTAATGAACAAAAGCAAGAAATGAAATTTGCATTATAAATTTGTATTTTGAATGAAATTTGAATTTTAATAAATTTAAATTTGAAAAGCCAAAAAAAAAAAGATTAGTTCAAGAAGGAAGCCACACCCGCCTTGTGGCTGGGATGCTTTCACTTGAGCCAGGAGCTACCATGCTGCCATCCAAAGGCGACGACGCTGTGATGCTCTGGAGAAGTTCGGGGTGACTGAGTCTAAATGCAAGGCCATTGGTGGAGGCTGTCAGTTACAAGGATGGAGGGAGAGAGACAGAGGTTTAGAGATGGCTGACAAAACCCCAGCAGCCCGAGTTTCTCCCTGCAAGAGCAGGGTCCTATTTTACTGCTGGTAGAGAACTGGAGGCATATTGCTCAGAAACCTGTCCCAAATCCTTGACCACAGAAAACGTAAGACAATGATACTGTTAATGTTTTCAGCCACTTAATTTCAGGGTGATTTGTTCCAGAGTGACAGTACTAGAGAGAGCCACACAGCTAATTAGTAGTTGAGGCCAGAATTTGAACTCTGATTCCTTTAATCCAATTGAGGTTTATAAATATGCCTTCAAGTTTAAAACAAAACAAAACAAAACAAAACAAAAAAAATCCTCTGTAATATACAAAAAGAAAAAGAACAACTCTCTCACCCCAAATTGATGTTTTGAGGGGCAGGAACTATTTTTGCACAGTGTGCTTTTCTCTTTTATGCTGAAAAATTAAATGAAGGAAGCAAATGTTTAATGAGCTCATAAACACATCAGATGTCACAGTTGTAAAATCAACGTCCAATGATTGGACAAATACATGTTGCATCACCAGAATAATGACTTCCAACCACATTAAAATGACACAGTAGTTTAAATAAAAGGGAAACCAGTAAATTCTTTTAATGGGGCCATAATTTCTGATTACGCACCCTGAATTAGTGAAGATTGAATTTATTTTGGAATCAGATTTTAGTGAACTTGAATTTCAATTTTGCCTCTGAGCAGTTTGTGGCAACTTGTTAGATTGTATGCCCCACACTAACTAGTAAGTTCACAGACATGACAATGAAGACTTCTAAAACAAATTAATAGGAATGATTCGTATATCCCCTGGGACCAGCAAAAATAAAACACTTAATATGTATTTACTAAATAAAAGAAGGATGATTATCTCCTAGAACCTTATTTTGAAAGTGTAAGTCAGTAGTTGAATTTGAAGTCCAGATATTATTGGCATGTTTCATGCCTCGGACCAGGAAACTTTCTAGGTCACAAAGGGGCATGCACTTCACAAATAAATGGTTACATTTCAAATTTATCTCCTTGACATGTTGGGGATAGGTAAGTGTTATGTGGAATTACAAGCACTATTAGCAGTAATGTAACATCCTTTCCTATCATTGTCCTGTAATGATGCATGAATGAGAGTTTTAAGGAACCCTGATGAGAAATAAGTCTAGGATATGTTATTCCATGTTACCTACAGAGGCGACTGTGTGATTCCTTAGTGTGCTTTGAGCTGGCTATTTCTAAACCCTGACTACCACAGTCCGAAAGTCATATTCTACCAGGGTTAATAGCAAGGCACCTGTAATCTCAGCACTTGGGAGACCAAGCCTGGCAGACTGTAACATGAATCTCAGCTTGAGCAATTAGAGCTTTAGTGAGACCCTGTCTCAAAATTTAAAAAGGGCTGGGGATATAACTCAGTGTGAAGGCCCTGTTTCAAGCCCCAGTAGGAAAATAAAATCCTATATATCCCTTCTAATTTGTGAAGTTTAAAAATGATGCACAGGGCTGGGGAGATGGCTCAGTAGAATTAGCGCTTCCCTGGCAAGCACAAGGGCCTGAGTTCAATCCCTAGTTTTGCAAATAAATAAATAAATAAATAAATAAATAAATAAATAAATAAATAAATAAATGGTGTTCATTACAGTCTACCTCCCTTATTTATGAAGTTCAAATGAAACCCTAAATGTAAAAATGCAACAATGCAACTATGAATATGGATATTATATTTAACAACATATATTTGGTAATTATAATTGTTTATTATCAATAATTTTGTTGATAAAAAAATAATTTTGTTGATGATGTAAGGAAAATAAAGAAAAGGAACAAAATGTTTGTACTTGCTCATTAGAAATTTGTTGTAGACATGCATGTGACTTTATTTCATGAAGAAAAACTGATTATACAAACCTGCAACCTTCTACCACATGAGCCAATGGGGCTATTATTTTTTTCTTTCTTAATTTTATTGAAAAAAATTGTAATGAAACAGTTTCAAAACAGGTTGGTAGGAGAGTTACACAAATTAATGCATTGTATATTGTTGTCTTTGTAGTAGTCATTCATAGCACAAAATGCAGACATGGTATCCTGTCCAAGAATATTGGTACAAATCTTTCTTCTTACTGACTTAAGGGAAAGTAGCTATATAGCTATCCAAACTATTTTGTATATACAGATACAAAATTATCCTTCATTTATATCTTCTTTTTGTTTAGTTTTATCAGAGATGGGTATTCCATTGTCATCTAAATATTGTAGGTGCATGAATTCAGCAAAATATTCTAATATAGTCCAGTAGCCCACAATAGTAGTGGGTTATCCACAGGACTGGCAATGTCTGAATCTGTTGATTGAGACATTGAGCCTTCCACAGCTCAGAATATTGACATGGCTTCACTTAGCTTTTTTATTTTTATTTTTTAATAAAATAATCCAACACAGTTCAGCAGTCCACAATAGTAGTGGGCTATCCACAGAAGTTGTTGACTTGAGTCCATTCAAAGCTCAGTATATTAATATGGCTTTCCTTTATATACCTCATTTTTATACTTTTCTTCTGGATGGTTAAGACAAAGATAAAGCAAGACCTATATAACAAGAAATATAACTTTTGTATCAGATAAGCTCAATCAGGTACCCTCAGTAATATTTTGTAACCCTGTACTGCACTTTGTAGATCCCTTGTCAGTGTCAGCCATGTGGATGAGTCACTGCCATTGATTGACCAATTTGCTCTCTGTGGAACCCTGAGAGAATGTTTTCTCTTCATGTGACTCTCCTTAGGCACATTATACATCATTGATGGCATTCCTCTGTGGCCCCATAATCTCCTTGATCAGAAACTTTGGGGCACAACTGATTTACATGATGTTACAGTACAAGTTCTACTATGTCCTGAGTCTTCACTGACCTTGAAAGGCTAGGGCCAAAATGTTGGCTGACCTTGCAGCCTTTCCTTTTCTTCAATTTTTGATCTGAAAACTTTGGTAACCCTCCAGAAGAGAAGCTTATTATTACCGTGCAACATATGCAGTTTGGTTTACCCGCACTATTTGTCTAAATATCAGACATTGTAGGCATAACATGGAACAGGTATTTTCCATCAAGTATTGTGATATTAAACTCTAAGTCCTTACAGAATATGAAGAAAAATTTTTTTAAAAAAATAGGAATTAAAGCACATATATTCACATAGAAATTTAGAAATCTATACATATACAATATTGTAGCAGGACTATCTTGTGATATTTATTTGTCTTATTTTTCATTTATTACCCTTTAAAAATTTATTTGAAAGACAGTATAGTAATAGGTGGTATGTCATGACAAGAAGTACATATTCAGAAAACCAGAATGACAGGCATTTCAACCGTGACCCTTCTATTACACTTTGCTAAATTCAGTGCAGTTGCTTGATTCACAGGTATCAGCATATATAGTTAGTTGGAGTGAGAATCCTACCACTTAAATGCTAGTTTCAAAAATCTGCTGATGTTTCTCAGGATCTTACCCATCTAGTGTGTATAAATGAATGGTTTTGCCCCTGTCATGCTTCTCAGCTTTTCTCCTTGTCCTCTACTCATTGTCTAATCCTCAAGTTCTTGCTTTTCTATTAATTATGTTATACCCTTCTATTTGTAATTCTTTGGGTTTTTTTTTAGTTATACTAGGCAGACTATACAATATTTGAACATGTGGGACTGGTTATTTTGCTTATAAGTATATATTCAAGTGGCATCCACTTAAATATGAAGGCTTCAAGTTTATCACTCTTTATAGCTTAGTAATACTCCATTGTATAAAAATACCACATCTTTTTCAACCATTCCTCATGTGATGGGCATGTTGGTTGTTTTGGCTATCAAAAATTGTGCTGCTGTTAACATAGGTACACATATATCCCTACGATATGACATTTTCAATTTCTCCAGGAAAATTCCCAATAAGGGAATAGTTGGGTTGAATAGGATTTCAAGTCCTAGTTTTTTAAGGAGTCTCCACACTGTTTTCCATAATCGTTGCACCAGTGTACATTCTCAACAGCAGTGGAGAAGGGTTCCTTTTTCCCCACAGCCTCTCCAACATTTGTTGTTGGTTGATTTTTTTTAATGTAGCCATTCTTTCTGGGGTGAGATGTTATCTCAGTGCTGTTTCAGTTTACATTTCATGGATGGCTAGTGATGTGGAGCATTTTTTCATATATTTATTCACTTGTTTAATTTTGTCCCCTGAGAAGTATAGGTTCATCTCAGATTTCCATTTCTGGATTGGGTTTTTAAATTGAGTGCCCCTAATTTTTTTTTTTTTTTTGGTTCTTTATTAATTCTAGAGAGCAGACATTTGTCTGAATGCTTATGAGTTAGGATTTTTTCAAAATTTGTTTGTTATCTTTTCACTTTGAAGGTAATTTCTTTTCATGTGCAAAAACTTCTCAATAAGAGGTAGTCTCAGTTGTTAATTATTTCAACCATTACCCGTGTGATGTGATTTTTGTTCAGGAACTCTTTGCTTACCCGTCTTCAACAGTACCTCCTATTTTTCTTTTCCAGGATATTTAGTGTTTCTTTTTAATGTTTAGATCTTTAATCCATGTTGACATTAGCTTGGTACATGGTAATAAACCAGGGTCAAGTTTTAGTTTTCAGCATGTGGAGAGCCAACTTTTCCAGCACCATTTGTGAAAAAGGCTCTCTTTCTTCCAGTAAGCATGTTTGGCCCTTTTGTCAAAGATCAGCTTGTTGAATGTGTTCATATAGGCCTCTGCATCTTCTAGTCTATTCCATTGTTCCTTAGGTCTATTTTGTTGCCAATACCATGTTGATTTTACCACAGTAGCTTTGTAGCATAATTTCAAGTCAGGGATTATAATGCCTCCTATCTTGTCTTTGTTGGCAAAGGATTTCCTTTGCTATTCTAGGTCTTTTCTGGTTCCAAATAAATTGCAGAAATGATTTCTCTAGGTCTGAGAGGTATTTTGTTGATAGTTTGATAGGGATTGCATTGAATCTGTCCAACAATTTTGGTAGTACAGCCATCTTCATGATGTTGGTTCTTCCTATCCAGGAGCAGGCTATATCTTTCCATTTTCTGAAATCCTTTACGATCTCTTTTTTCAGAGTACTATAATTTTCCATGTAAAGATCTTTAACTTCTTTAGTTAAATGAATTACAAGGTATTTCATTTTCTGTGATGCTATTATAAACAGTATTGTTTCTCTAATTTCCCTTTAGGTGTGTTTGCTATCTGTGTAGAAGAATGTGATTGACTTTTGGGTACTGACTTTGTATCTTGCTAAGCTACTGAATTTGTGTATCAATTCTAGTAGCTTCTTGGTGGAGTTTTTTGGGTCTTCCAAGTAAAGCATCAAGTCATCTGCAAATAATGATAATTTAACTTCTTCTTTACCTATTCTTATTCTTTTTATTTCTCCCTCTTCTCTAATGGCACTAACTAATGACTCCAGAACTATATTTTATAGGAAGGGTGATAGAGGACATCCTTGTCTTATACTGGATCTGAGAGTAATAGATTTCAGCTTTTCCCCATTTAGAATTATATTAGTTGTTGGATTGTCATACATGGCTTTTATCAGATTGAAGGAGAGGCCTTCTGTTCCAAATTTTGAACATGAATGAGTGTTGAACTTTGTCAAAAGCCTTTTCTGTACCAATTGAGAGGATCATGTGGTTTTTAGTTTTGCTCTATTGATATAGTGTATTACATTTATACATTTGCTAATATTGAACCATCTTTGCATCGCTGATATGAATCCTACCTGGTCATCTTTTTGATGGTTTGCTGTGTTATGTTTGCGAAGATTTTATTGAGGATTTTTGCATCTATGTTCATGAGGAAGATTGGCCTGCAGTTATCTTTTTTAGTTGTGTCTTTCCCTGGTTTTGGAATCAGTATAATATTTGTCTCCAGGAATGATTTTGGGAAAACTGTTTCCTTTTCCATTTCATTAAGAGTTTATGGAGTGTGGGGATTATATCTTCTGTAAATTTCTTGGAGAATTCAACTATGAATCCATCAGGAACTGAACTTTTTTTTGTCGGCAGGCTTTTTATTACATTTTGTATTTTGTTGGCGGTTATCGGGTTTCTGCAAGTTGTTATATCTTCTTAATTCAGTTTTCATTATTTGTACCTTTCTAGGAATCTGTCCATTTCATGTGTGTCTTTTATTCTCTGAGTGTATGGCTTCTCGATGTGGCTACTGATCATCTTCTGAATTTCCACGGAGTCTGTGGTGATTACACCCTTGTCATTCCTTAATGCTTGTATTTGAAGTTTTTCTTTCCTCTATTTGATGAGATTAGCTAGGGGCTTATCAATTTTATTTAGTCTTTCAAAGAACCAGCTTTTTGATTCATTGATTCTTTGAACTGTTTTCTTCATCTGAATTGAATTAATTTCTGCTCTAGTCTTTTGATTTCTTCTCGACTTTGGGCTCTGGGTTTTGTTTGCTCTTCCTTTTCTAGATGTTGGTTGTGCTGCATTATGGTGTTTATCTGTTCCTGTTCTGTTTTCCTAATGTGTGAGTTCACAGGTTTGAATTTGTCTTTGAGAACTGCTTTCATCGCATCCCATAGATTCTGATGAGTTGTGCTTGAATTTTCATTGAATTTTAGATATCGTTGAATTTCTTGTTTAATTTCTTCTGTTACCCATTGATTGCTGAGTAGGGTGCTATTCAATTTCCTTGTATTTAGCAGGTTTTTCTGGTATCTTTTGTCATTTATTTCCAGTTTCATTGCAGTGTGATTAGATAATATGCATGGGATAGTTTCTGTTTTCTTGAATATACTTAAGCATGACCTATGGACTAGTATGTGGTCTATTTTAGAAAATGACCCATGTGCAGCTGAAAAAAATGTGTATTCACCTATGGTTGGGTGGAACACTCTGTATATGTCCACCAAGTCCATTTGTTCCAAACTCTGGTTCAGTTCTCCTAGTTTTTTGCTAATTTTTTGTCTGGTTGACCTATCTTTTTGAAATAAGGGGGTGTTAAGGTGTCCTGTTCAGACTGTGGTCTTGGATATTAGATTTTTCATGCCCATTAAGATTTGTCTTACATAGTTTGCTGCTGCTGTGTTTGGTGCATAGATATTTATGAGTGTTACCTCTTCCTTTTGAACTTTTTCCCTAACCAATATGTAGTGGCCTTCTTTGTGTCATTTGATCATTCTTGGTTTGAAGTTCAGACTGTCTGAGAACAGAATTGCTACTCCTGCTTTTCTCTGAGCTTCTAGGGCATGTAGTAGTATTTTCCCTCCTTTGACTTTAAGCCTATGAATGTCTTTTTTAGTTAAGTGTGTTTCTTGTGTACAGCCTATTGGAGTTTGTTTCCAAATCCACTATGCCAGTCTATTTCTCTAAATTGGTGAATTGAGTCCATTTACATTGATGGTTATATTTGAGATGTGTTGACTTACAATTGGCATGTTATTTACCTGCTGTTATTTACTCCTTTTTTCTCCTGTGTTTGTTTGCTCTGTTGTGTGGGTTCCTTCTATTCTTGTTTGTCAAGTTCTGATCATTTTGATCCCTTTCTAGAATATCTTTCCATAATCTGATTAGGGTTGGCTTTGTCATAAAATTCTTTAGTTGTTCTTTGTCATGGAAGTATTTCACTCCTCCATCAAACTTGAAAGAGAGTTTGGCAGGGTATGGTAGTCTGGGCTGCAATTTGTTTTCAAATTGGACTTGAAGTACTTGAAGTACATGTTCTTCTTGCCTTCATGGTTTGTGCAGAGAAGTCAGCCATAATTCTGATTGATTTTCCTTTGAATGCTATTTGCTTCTTTTCTCTAGTGGCTTTCATTATGTTGTTCTTGTGCTGGATTTCTTGGATCTTGACTATTATATGTCTTGGTGTTTTTTTAATTGGGTTGAAGTTATTTGGCGTTCTGTATGCCTCAATTACTTGAATGTCCAATTGTTTCCTCATATTTGGAAGTTTTCTACTATTACTTTTGCCCATATCTTTTCATATTATTTGCATTGAGTTCTTCTTTCTCATTGATCCCTATTAGTCTCACATTGTTCATCTTGGCATCATCTTACATGTGATGAATTATTTTTTCCTGCATCCTTGTTGTTTTTAAGAGATCATTTCTTACCTTTTCACTAGCTGCACCAGCATCTTCAAGATGTGAAACTCTGTTTTCACTTTCACTCAAACAATTCTGTAGGCCTGTATTTGAGATTTTAAGTTCCTCTATATCTCTTTGACTCTGCTTCATGTGATCTATTTCTTTCCTGTATTTCTCATACAAGGAATTCTTCAGTTTTCTAATCGCCTCTATTTTTTTTTAATCAATGTCTTCTTTAGAAGCAGTTATTAATTCTTTTACTGCAGAGGTTTTTTTTCAGATTGGGTTTCCTTTATATGTTTCTGCATTTCATTTTTTATTTCAGATGCTGTGAATTCAGGGATTTCTTTTATTTCAGAAATAAATTCTGCTCTTAGTTCCTCTATACCTTTCTGCTGTTGTTTCTTTATGACATGATGCTATTAATTCATACATTTCAGCTGAGATAGCATCCAATGCACTTGTTCTGGGTGGGCTCGTGGCCTGAGATTGCATTTGACTCTTGGTTTTTATAATTTCTTATAACCCTGACCTCTGACCTTTGGTGTAGAATTTTGCTGCAATTAGAACCTTAGAATCTTATGAAATTCAGGTATTGATATACCAAGTTCTTGTTCATGTAGTTGTACATGGCTTGGGTCTGGCTACTGTGCTCAGCTCCTTCCTGTTGCTGTCTTTGGACATGAGCCTGTTGTGCCCTTTTGGCAAGATAATCTGCTCCTGATTAGCTGTGTGGTTTTGACCCTAGTCTCAGTGAAGTTACTTCAGCTTCATAGTTTCACCTCAGGCCTGTATGCCAGCCCTGGGCTGGGTGCGGATGGGTATGTGGGGGCAGGAGAGCATAGAAGCTCTTCCACACACTCACTGGGCCCACTCTTTGGCGGGTCTTCAGAGCTCCCAAAAGGATGTGGATGTTCTCACTCACAGGGTGGGTTGTGCTAGGTTGCGAGTGGCAGGGCAGGACCGGAGAATGCTGGGAAAGATCTCTCTTGTGAAGTGGGCCTGGAAGCTCTCCCAATTGAGCTATTATTGTGTGGTCCTTTGATGAGAATTATTCATAAGCTGTATAGAAAATTTGGATAAAAGGCACTTTTCTTTGGAAGGTTACCTTGCTATAAATAGGACAAAAAGAAGATAACAAACTGTATGTGTAATTACCATTTGGAAAATAAAAGTAACAGTAGTAATGAATCATCTTTATTGAGCTCTTTCTATGAAACTGTTGTTTTATTGTATTGTATTTTATATTTTTTCTTCTATACTTTAGAGAAGGCTATACAAGGTGTTCAAGGTCTCACTACCAGATAGGACTCATAGTGATTCTCATGTTTATAGCCTCCCAAGTGCTGGGATTACAGGCGCAGGCCACCACACCCAGTCTCAATTGCTGTCTCAGCACACCCGGGAGGTGGGGCTGGCATGGCAAACCAGAGGTAGAATCCCAGGCCCTCCAGCAGTGGAGAAGTGTTCCCTTTTCCCCACAACCTCTCCGACATTTGTTGTTGGTTGATTTCCTTATGACAGCCATTCTTTCTGGAGTGAGATGATATCTCAGTGTTGTTTTTATTTGCATTTCACGAATGGCTAGCGATGTGGAGCATTTTTTCATATATTTGTTCGCTCCTTTAATTTCGTCCTCTGAGAAGTGTGTATTCATCTCAGATGCTCATTTCTGAATTGGGTCTTTAAATTTGAGGGCCCTGTTATATCTTAGTTCTTTATAAATTCTAGACAGTAGACCTCTGTCTGATTGCTTATTAGTTAGGATTTTTTCAAAGTTTGTGGGTTGTCTTTTCACTCTGTTGACAATTTCTTTTGACATGCAGAAGCTCTTTAAGAAAAGTTGATCCCATTTGTTGATTCTTT